>QLPN01004321.1:0-30456 GCA_003314395.1 Albatrellus ellisii | reverse complement strand
GTGTGGAACTTTGATGTTTCTTTATCTGGCTTTCTATGTTAGCTTTATGTGCATACTATACTACTTCATTCGGCTTCTCTTTACACACATACATATTACTTACCTCATATGTACATCTCTTCCATATCCTCGGACTTCGGACTGCCTCCACTCTTGCCACACCTTACTGCGTATGCTCACACTCCACATCATGCTCTGTGCAATGCATGTCACCTCTACACCACATTCTTACTACACTCCGCTTAGACTCGTTTACACATACACTACATAAGACACATCCCCATGTACACAGTCTCTTTAGACATTCCTTACGATGTCTAACACTTTCTTCTCTTACCACAACCCTTACTGTCATGCCACACACTACATCTTTGCAGCAATGCCACTTACCATCTCCTACATTCTCAGTGTCTGCTCATTCCTGTGTTATCATTCTAGAGTTCACTATGTGCCAAACTCCCATGATAGTGAGAGTGGCTTGGGCCAGAATGGCCCAATACTTGTAGTTAGTCTGACCTTCAAGCTTTGGTACATCAATTTTGAGTCCTTTGGCTGCAGCACATGTGATGTTTGAGGTGATTTGTAGGAGTGTGATAAGTTGTTTGCATCTGTGTGCAAGCACCCTAAAGAGGAATATTGTGCCTGCAGGGCCCATAACCTGGAAATATAGGGGCAGGGTCACAAGCAGCAGGAAAGACATAACTATATGATGAAGAGCCTTAGTGGCTAGATGTGAAGACAGTAACAACCACAAGAATCTCCAGACATATAGTCTGAATATGTCCAGGACTAAGTCCTGAGCAAGGTGCATCTGTATTGGTGAAGAAAGACAGGATGATGAGAGAGAACAACAACAGAGTACAGACAGGGGTACACTGGAGATGAGAGAATGACTCAGCAGATATGCAAGAATGCTAATACAAGGAGACAGTACCTGAGAGAGAACAATGATGGGGTACAGAGGTATGCTGGAGATGAGAGAACAACTAAACAGATATGCAGGTATGTCAGAGGAAGGAAGAGTAAAGACAATGGAGGGCCTACCTCAGCAGATATGCAAGAGTGCTGAGGTATGAGCATAATGAGCAAGAAGATATATAGTAGAGTAATGATGTGGTTCAAGAGGAGCTCTAACTATAAGAATAAATAGACACCCAAAAAGAGAAAGAAGAGTAGTACAACATGTAGAAAATAGACAGATACATGTGATAAAGTATTGTATTTTGGGCTGTCGAGCTCGCTCCATTCACTCCCTATCCTCGTGATTTCCTCATCCCTGTGATTTTCGCCGTGGGCTGGGCCTACAATTTGATATTTAGTAGATACTTAAATATGGTGCATGTACAGAAACATGCCCTTAGCGCGTTTGCAAGAAAATTTCCTTCTTCTTTGTCTGCGCAGTGCTCGTATTTCAACATAAAGAGCTGGCAGGTGACCGGTGGGAATAGATGTGAAAAGTGTGTGTCATAAAGATGTACGAAGTGCGCAACAGTAAGACCAGCATCCATAGATAGTAGAAATCGATAGCAATGTCCTACAATAAGATCCATGTGATAAGGTAACAGCTATGATAGGAAACCAGTAAGAAGGATAAGATGTACATAAGATGTAAGTATGGTATGTGAAGCATCTATAGGAGAAAGGCAAATGGAATTACCAACAGGTGAATCATGATTTTTTTTCTTCAATTGAGGTGGCAGATGGGCAGACGCAGTGGTGTGGGGTTTACTAGAGACCTTCTGTGCCGACCGCCATGTGCATGTGAGGTCGGAGGGCTGGAGGATTGAAATAGGGTCGAGTTCGAGTTTGTCGGCAATGGCGGAAGGCGTTGTCGTGCATAATCTTTTTCTTCTTGTGTTTAGAACCCGCAAGTACGGAGCGATAATACACAGACCCTCTCCACCCCCTTTTTTTTTTATAGCGTACAATAATAGGATGATAGAACGCCTGCAAGTTGCGACGCCGCCGTCGATGCCGCGGGTGTGGAACGACGTCTCACAGGACCGGAAGCGCAAGCATCACGGCCTACAACAACCCGCAGCAGCAAGGGGAGACGGTTCCACGCTCCACGACCTGGACACATCTGGTACATTGTTCGCGTCCTGCTTCTACACTACTACACACACTGCCTCCGCACGCTAGCTCGGCAGCCTCTCCATCTATGTATTTCGGCGTGCGAAACGTACACATACACATTTCTAAAACAATATTCGTATTTATGTACGGGCTGTAGATAGGCTGCGTGGGCATCCGGTGCCGGTACGCCAAAATGGAGCGACAATAACAACAGAGATCGCGACAAAATTAAAATAAAGAGCGATTTACTGGGTTCATCACCGTGCTTGGGGCTGGCCGGTCTACGCTGCGCCCTCGCGGTGCACGCCCTCGCCGCCCATGCCGTCGTACCACTCCGCGCCGGACGTCGTTGGTGCGATGTAACCGGCGCGCACGACAAAGTCCCCAAAGCGCTCGCCGTCGCGCCGCTCGAGCGCGTAGTGCTTGATCATTGGCTTGAGAATAGCGAGGATCTCCGGCTCGCTCACGTTTTCTGTCGTGCACGGGCGTCGTCAGCCATGCCGGAGAGTAACAGGAGAGCGCATGGGGGTAGAGGGAAAGTGGAGAAGAGCGCACCGCGGTAGATCTTGTTGAGCCGCTGCCCGTGGTAGCCGCCACCGAGCAGCATCAGGTACGAGCCGGGTGCCTTGCCGACAAAAGCAACCTCTGCAGGATAGGACCGTGGTCAGCGTCACGCCCTGTCCATGAGACAGCAGAGACGGGCACGAACCAGCTATATACGGCCGCGCACAGCCGTTCGGGCAGCCCGTCATGCGCATGACGATAGAGTCGTTGCGGAGCCCGTTCTCCTCACATATCTTCTCGACCTTGTCGATCAGGATCGGGAGGTACTGTGTGTAGCAAAAGCGTCAGCCGCCCCGCGTGATGGGGTGGGAAGGAGGGAAAGCTTACGCGTTCGGACTCCGCCATCGCCAGACCTGGACGTGCGGGAGGCGTGAGTGCGGGAGCTGAGGGAGGGAGGCGGAGACGTACCGCACGTTGGGAACGCGACACACGCCGACGACGACAGGCGCAGACCCGAGTGGCTCAGGTTGTCGAGCTTGTACTTCGCCAGCAGGCGCTTGATCTCCGGCAGGTCCTCCGTCGCGACATCCGCGACGATCAAGTGCTGGTTCGCCGTCAGGCGGAACGCGCCCCGGTGCACCTTCGCGATCTCGCGCAGGCCCGTCTTGAAGTCGCGACCGGGCTCGTCCTGGATGCGTCCGTTCTCGATGAAGCACGTGAAGTGGTGCTTCCCGTCGTCGCCTGTCTGCCAGCCAAAGTCGTCGACGTTCCGGTCGAAGGTGAAGGGCCGCGCGGGTTGGAAGCAGAACCCAAGGCGCTTCTCGACCTCGGCTTTAAAATACTCGAGGCCCATCCGGTCGATGGTGTACTTCAGGCGGGCATTTTTGCGGCTGAGACGGCGATGCGAGGTCAGAGATTGTACAGCATGCTCGGTAAATAGCCAACGTACTTCTCCCGGTTACCATTATCCCGCTGCACGAGCATGATCTTTTCCGCGACGTCTATACCTTGCTCAGGTGTTACGAAGCCAAAGAGGCTACCGATCCTCGGATACGTCTTCTTGTCGCCATGCGTGACGCCCATGCCGCCACCAGCCGTCACGTTGAAGCCGGCGAGCTCGCCATTCTCATCCATGATGGCGATAAAGCCGACGTCATTGGCAAAGACGTCAGTGTCGTTGGTCGGCGGAACTGCGATAGCGACCTTGAACTATTGCGGCGACAGATGCTTGAATATGCCGCATTTACTCGGCCTATGAAGAACGTACCTTGCGAGGAAGGTAGAACTCGCCGTACAAAGGCTCGACGTCCTTGAGGGCCTCTCCGGCCACAAGCTTCTTGTCCAGCCATATCTCGTGGTAGGCAGAAGTCCGGGGAAGTAGGTGCTCACTGACATTCTTCGCAAACGCATACACCTGGGCATGCAGCTTCGACAACGTTGGGATTGCAGAGACCAGCACATTCCTGAACATAAGTCAGCAAGACAGCTGATCTACCAAAATCCGAGGACATACCGGTTGACGTCGCCACACGCAGCGAGGGTGTCCAACAGAGCACGGTTGATGGCCTGGATGGAGAGCTTGAGGTGCTTCTTGATGACGCCATGAAACTGGAACGTTGACCGCGTCGTGATCTTGAAGTTCCCACAGCCGTGCTCGTCCGCAATCTGATCCACCGCCAGCCACTGCTGGGAACTGCACACGCCGCCTGGCATGCGCACACGAATCATGAACGCGTACGCTGGCTCAACACCCTGCGCCTGACGCTCGTCGCGGATGTCACGGTCATCCTGCTGGTATATGCCATGGAACTTTGTCAGTTGCGTGTCGCTCGATGCAAGCGCGCCGGTGGTGGTATCCCCAAGACCCTCTGCGATCGTTCCACGAAGGTACTGCGATGCGACCTTGATGTGTTCATTCGTGATAGGCTCCGGTTCCGCTTCATTAACCTCTATGGCATCGACGCCCGACGCTTTCCAGACCAACGGCTCCCAGACCTTGTAGCCTGTCTCAGGCCCATCAGCATCCTGGTCGTCACCTAGCCCCATATTCGCGAACCGCTCTCCGCCCAACAGCGCAAGCCGCGTATCGAGGTCTTTACCCGGTTTATTGTAGTAATGCGCATCCTCCGGCCGGGGCCAATAATGGCTGTCACCCATACCGAATACAGAATACTTGAGCTTTGGTAGGATTTGATCGCCTTTAGCTACAGCAGCATTGAGCGCCTTGAAGAATGTCCGTCCGTTCTGCGGGGGCTCTCCCTGTCCGGCAGTGGACGTGATAAAAGCGACGTGCTCCTCTTGCGACAGCGCCTCGATGCTCACAGAGTCTAAAGTCGCGATCGTCGTCGTCAAGCCTCGAGCCTTTGCCCGTCCGGCCAGCCGCTTCGCCTTCTTCTCCGCAACACCGCCATCAGACGCATATAAGATGGTCAAGGGAGGCGCGTCGATGTTCGTTAGCAGCTCCTCATAGGCCTGTTGCGCGCGCTTCCTCCTTGCTTCCTTGACAGTCTCGCCCAGACTGCTGATGATTTCAGACGCCAAGGCAGGCTTCGATCGCACCAGCTGCGACAAATGGTTCTGGCGGTCCAGGAACGCTTGCAGGTCGTTCTTCACGGCGTCAGAGTCCAATGAGAACGGCTCCTTGCCCTGAGCCTCCTTGCTCGGATCCCAGCGGTACAGCGGCCAGTAGCCAGAATCTACGGCAAGCTTGGTCTCGGTCAGCAGCTCAAGAGCAGGGGAGTCCTCATTCCGGTACGGCAGGTAAGCGAGGACTACGCTGGGACCGGAGAACTTGTCCGCCTCGACGAGAGCCTGGAGAACTTGTGCATAGGACGAGTACACAGCGACGCTGGCGACATATACATCACCGTGGTTCATTGCGTACAGTCCGACATCATGCTTTCGGCGCCGGGAATCTGGAGTGTTGCGCGAAGAATAAGGGAGGGTATCGAGAATGAGGATGTTGACGTTCAAGCCAGAGGCAATGAGATGGTGTAAACCGGATGCTCCGAGATCGTAGGACCATGCATCCGAGCCAATGATCCAACTGGAAAGCGCAGGGAGATGCTCACGAAGAGCAACCACATGCTCTGCGGCAGGACTTGGGACAGAAATCTGTTGCAGAGATGCGAGAAGTTCGTCACCCAGTTCGCGACTTTTCATGCCATCGTCTTTGGCGAGAAACCATCGACTTGCTATTGAATGTAGCTCAGGCGCCAAATCGCTATCCTGCAATAGTTCCTGCACAGCCTCGATGAGCTCGGAGCGGTGTTCTAGCACACCGCGAACGCGACCAAGAGCAAATTCAGGACTTGTAGCCATTTCACCTCGGGAAGCCACGTGAGAAGGATCATTGTAGATCTCCATGCGATCGCCAAAAAGGTGCGATAGTATTTTCGTGTACGATGACTCGTGTTTGGGGACCCGAGGAATGTCTACGGCATCATCATACCCTAGATGTGACCCAATATCCAAGCGGGCACCAGATGGAAGGTGTCTGACCTTGTCAAGGGAGGCTAATATGACATCTGGCGACAGTTGAGTACTGTCACCAAAGCGGACGCTGTGTACTATAGGACGAGTTTCTGGGTCAAGGTGCTGAACCAAGGTGAGGATCTCAAGGTATAGCGGCGGCCAGTCCATCGGCCAATCGATAATCTGCTCCATGACTATGATGCGTTTCGTTGAGGGGCGTATCATGCCGAGAATGTGCGCAGACGGCATCGGAGTGACAAGAGAGAGATGGACGAAAGAGACACCGTCGAGGTGGAGGTCGAAGGTGGCCTGCCCAAGCGTAAAGAAAACGGTGTGCGGGTTGACGCTGCCGTGTTCTCGACAAGTATGCTGCGGTCTGCGCACGAGCGACAAAGTCGCCAGTGCCGCAGATTCGTACTCTCGGATCAGAGCGGCCACCGAGGTATCCACGGGCATGGATGACGATAGTGGTGATTGTGACAGCGAAGAAACCGGAGTACCCGCGATGGAGGGAGGTGATGCATGACCACTAGCATGACCATTGGCATAGCCGTTGGCATGGCCATTGCCGTTCGCTGGTGAATACTTGCCCGCAGCGAGAAATGACGGAACCTCATGCACCCCACACCCCTCCCACTTGTCGTCCTGCGACGAGACGTGGAAGGCGTGTACAACGGCTTTTCGCTCTGTACGAGCTAGACGAGATGCGAGCAAGGCATTGTCGTGAGCCTGCTGGGCTGTGGAAGAGTAGATGAAATATGGCACGGCGAGGCGCAAGAGCAAGGCATCGGTGAGGTAGGATTCCACGGCGATGTGGAGCACCAACGGGAGAGAGGAGAGTTCAGGGAGATGGGGCAATAGACGAGTTGTTGCGGGGGAGCTAGAGGTAGCGTATGAAATCAAGGAGGCAGTCTGGTGATCGAGGAGGGTCGAAGCAGGATCGGCACCACGTGGAAGCGAGATGACAGTGCGATTTGTGGCTTGTGGAGTCTGCCAGAACTGGGAGAAGACAGAGGGAGCGACGACGACGAGGTCGGAGACAGAGAGAACGACAGCGTTAACAGCATCGACTGAAGGAGACGAAGACATCGTGGTGGGCTGCTAGTGAGAGCGCCCTTGACCGGCTTTGGCTGCCTCGCCCAATCAACCACAACGACGGCACATCCCGAAGGCAATTGGCATCGGTCTACCGTCGGCTTCCCGTCATCACAGGCACTCCTTCAATGTTAAATTTAGATTTAGAATGCTGAGGTCAGCCACCTTACCCCGAGGGTATCTCACGGCGTGGTGAGTCCGCTAGTCCGCTCTTTTCTCTACAGACACGCGATTCCCCTTTTCCATCATCTGCCCCTGGACATTTTGTGCGCGCGCAGATGATGACACATGCGTGCGCGCCTCTCGCTCATTCAACAAGCTTTGTTGCTTCCAGGGCGACAATCACGGACCATATCACTCTTCTCCCTTCTGGTCGGAATGATCCAAACTGCTACACCTTCTGATTACAAGGGGTACATCTCTTCTTTTACATGGGGCAGGGTGTCATGATGAACTCGGCATCATCCGACCCGCTCTACAAGAGCGAGCACATGTCGTCGCCGCTGCCCCAGAGTGGTGGTACAAGCTGGACGGCAGATCGCGGCACTAACCTGAGACCCAAGAACTCGCATCATTGCCGAGCAAAAGGGGGTTTTGTTTTTCTTTTCAAGATCACCCATTAAACAGTATTCAGTGGTTTCGTTTTCTGCCGTACATCCAGCTCCCGGGAAGTTGTGAAACCGGCTGTACATTACTTACCAGACTTCTCGTTGACGATCTCAGTCCAACGAGGATCGGTCGCGGTTGCACGGGTGGGGGTCAGCTTTACCCAGTTCCTCAGGTCGAAGTCCTTTGTACCCAGGTTCTTTATGAGAGCGATGGAGTCATCGACTTATTGAAAGCCCTGACAATCAACTTGAAGTGACCTGCTGCCGCAATAATATGGCCGGGCTTACACGGCAGAACCCACTACCGATTTCATTGTACTCTTTTTTTTATTTTTAAATTCATTACACTACATAGTGCGCAGTGTGTCGTATATACTAATAATATAATATAATACAATATAATATAATAAGCCACAACGTAGCGCGCCCAAAGGTGCGCCGCTTTGTCTTTCGAGCCAGGTGAGGCGGGGAAGCTGTGATGGCAGCGAGTGGGCGGGAAGTGTGCCGCTACAGCACGGGCGCATATGCATAGGCGGGCGGAGCACGCCCACGTTGTGCCGGTATAGCACCGACAGGTGTGCGTGGGCACGGGCGTGGGCGCGAGTGTGGGTGTGGGTGTGGGTAGAAAGAGTGGGCCCAACGCCGCGCTGTGTTGGTACAATGCGGGCGCGAGTGGGTCAGTAGTGTGTGCTGCCCGCGCTGACCAACTCAGTGTGGGCATCAGCGGGTGAGAAGAGATCCACGCGCCGCTTTGTTGCAGCGTAGGTGAGGGTAGGTTATGCCTGCACTGTGTTGGTGCGGGCGCGGGCGCGAGGTGTGTCCGCGCGAGGGTGGAGGAGGGCGTAGATGAGCGAGAGGGAAGCGAGAGGGAGAGAGCTGTGCGTGCTCTCGGCCAGGGGGGACGCAGACGAGAGTGGGGGAGAGGCTAGCCATGTAAGTTACAAGGAGAAGGAAAGCGTGACTTGTCGCGTGATGCAAGATAGATCACGATCATGGGCTGGTTCTTAGTATACAATGGACCAGGCCCGCCACATCTGAAAAAATAGAGGGTAGTGCGATCAGATCATAGCCGTTGTGCTAAATCGGGGGAACCCGGGGGTGATACGAGACATAGGTTTGAAAGCTACCTATATTCTCGACATGACCAACAACCTCTCCAAAATGCTGCGGGTTTTGATGCAGCATACTCTAGGAGGGCGAGATGGTCCGCGTTCACGCTGAGTTAAGCCGATTTGATATGATGTTAATATAGTTTTGACAGCAAGTCTATGAATCCGGTGGACAGTAGTGAGAACCAGACGACGGATTTGCGCCGACCTATCGTGTCGGGCTAGTGTCGTCTGGTTACTACTGGATGCTTGAGTCGCCAGATCGTCTTAAGATGACAGAATACCCGACACGAAAGAGCCGCCAAACACATATCAGTTAGCCCCGATGAATCACTCGTGAGCAGCTGCAGTCTGTGGCGTCACGCTTTATATTGAGAAACTGAGACTATTCACAAACAACTTCTCTGCATATTGAAAAAAGCCGCTCGAGAAAAATAAAGCAGTATTCTGCCCATACCACGGTGGAAAAGTGTGGCGCGGCCGACTATCATCAGGAATGTCTCTCGCATATTCAATGCAAAGGCACTATTCCATATGTATAGCTCGGCGTCTCCCACCCCGCTACAACATCACCAAGGCACCAGTCCTGTGCCCTGTTTTGTCTCTACGAGGGGACCGCCCAACGTGCCTTCCTTCTCCATCATCTGCCAGGATGCTGGTGCCTTCTGGGCGGCGCGCGGTTTCGTGACCGTAACCGCAGCAGGCCACCCCCTCGTCCCACATATGCGGTTCGCTAACGGCAGAGAAAATGCCCACCGCGCTCGTCTGGATCATCCGCAATGCGGCGACCACTCGCACCGATGATGCGCCGGAGCCCTACGTCGACCACATCTTCCTGATGAGGCGGTCCCCCGGCAAAATGCATACCGCTACGCTGCTGCTCGTGGGATGCACAGGGTCGGGGGGATTAGCTGGATGAGGTATGACCTACTTGATCTGTATTGATGTTCACAAGAGGGTGCCTGCCACCCTGATGGAGCAGGCCCCACTGGAGCTCTTTGAGAGACTCCAAGAGGTGCCCCTGGTCATGGCAAAATGCGAGCCGGTGGTACTTGCGGCTTCGATCAGACGGTTCCAAGTTCTCGTCAGAAAGAGGGCTAGAGATGACAAAGGAGAGGGTTCGGGGAGCGGAGCCACGTCAGTGTTCGCCAATAGACATAACTATTTCAATCCAAACTATGCCCCTCACTCTAGAGAGGGAGAGGAGTGGGCAGAAGATGTTCTTGCATTTTCTGTGCTCGAAGAGGGCTACCCCGTCGACTTGATTCGGTGTAATTCTATCAAGGATTACTATCAGAAGCTCGCATTCCGAATTCACAGCAGTGATTCAGCTTACCCCATGTAAGACACCGAGGTTGGATGATGAGCACACAGTATGGACTGACAGGTATCCCGTAAATATCGGAGTCTGCTCGACACACAAGGTATCCGCAGAGATAACTTTATCAGAAAATTGATGTGATATTGCAATACACATAAACCTAGATGGGACGCGGGGGCGGGTACAGTAAGGATAATTGAATGTCGAATTTTCGGAAATTCCTTTCTGAGCAGAGTACGGGAAACGCCTGGGCACTTGCCTGAACACTTGTAAATTTGGTCGCCAGTCTTTCAATCCAAGACAAATGGTCACATATGGTGTCGGTGTATTTGATCGGCTAGCAATGCAACTACAACTTAATACGCTGTTGCACAAGCTCTGCGAGTTTGACGCCTTTGGTGCACACATGATCGCGTTTGGCACGTTTTTCGGCGGCTTCTGTCGTCAGTTTATCTAGTATCGCGGAGAGATGTTGGCGATTCTGATATGAAAAGATGATGCTTGGGGTCAACGCGCGAGTGTCGACCAAGAGACGTCGACGCGTTGTTTGCCCAGGCATTCTCCGCTCCTTAGCTTCACTCGGACCCCCGAATCGCTTTTGGCTACTGTGTGATACTATCGTTCATACACCATGCCCGCTCAATACAAACACAATCCGAACGACAAGAAAGGTGCTGGTCGGCGCAGCGACAACAACCGCATATACGCGAATCCCCTCCCCATACTTTTCTCTTCACCTGAAAGCGCACTCGTTTCCTCCGCGCTCGGTATCTTTGGTGTCTCCGCCTCACGCGTTCTCAAGCCTTGTTGCGAGGGCATCTTTGACCCTACCACCCGCTCTGTATGGATCACAAGCTCGAAAGACTCCATGATCCTCTGGCGGCGTGGGTTCTTCGGGAAGGGCAACCTCTCCCGCAGTGAGCCTAGCTGGCTGTCCAGACAAATCAATGCGCGCAGGGCGGCTGTGGCGAAACGTACGCCACCACTCTCCTTGTCATGTCGTAACACACGGGCGGAATGATGGCCTTCCTCCGCAGGAATGACTTCGGAAGAGGTGACTGCGAAGCGCAGAGCGGAGCGCAAACAGTTCAAGCTCGACCGTGCACGTGCGATCGCTGCTGCTGCTGCTGAGGCGGAGGCGGCGTTTGCGGAAGGGCGTGTCATCCTCCAGGAAGAGCTCAAGGCACAGATACCCTCTGCTGCGACGTGGAGGCCTCAACCTTTCGCCCCCGAGGCCACGCCTTCCCTCGAGCAGGAAGAACCACACATTGATCTGGATGCAATCGAAATAGAGCCTTTGACGGACCTGGAACATATGCAGCTCACTCTGCCTGAGGCCTTCTTCCTCTGCTGGGCATTAGACTGTCTGACCATCCTTGACCCCAAAACAGTGAGTGGTCGCAGTTCTTTTCTTGTGCGTGTGGCCAGCATCATGTGAAACGCATTGGCAGACGGAGCCTATGTCATTGCACGAGATCTGGTCAGCCTTCCAGACTGTCCATCTGCCACCGCACCGACAACTTCTTCCCGCTATTTCGCAGCCCATTCGGACGGACAACCCGTTCCTTCTCAACTACGTCTTCTATCACCATTATCGCTCCCTGGGCTGGGTTGTCAAGAATGGCATAAAATTCTGTGTAGACTACCTATTGTACAAACGCGGGCCTGTTTTTCATCATGCGGAGTATGTCTGCGCCTATAGCAGGGACAATATGTTGACTGATGAGAGTAACGCAGGTTTGCCGTTGTCTTGGTCCCGGTATATGAAGATCCACAAGATGCACAGTCGTCGCCCTTTGATTTATCGAACGCAGCGCCCTTTTCTTGGCAGTGGTTGAGCACCATCAATCGTGTTAATTCGCAGGTCCAGAAGGTGCACAATTCGGAATTCATTCTGCGTAGAAACGCTGACTGAATGACTGGATGACTGAACGTTGTTTTATGTCTTGCAGACATTGATTCTATCTTACGTGACTATCCCAGCGCAATCTCGGGTAGAGCCAGTGGACATCGCATCGCCTGCGTGTTTCGCACAGTATACCGTGCGAGAGGTCACCGTGCGCCGGTTCATACCTGCGCGAATGCGAGACTGAGTGTGCGGGATCAACGATCGATCAAATTCATATCCAAAATCAAAAGAGTTGAAACACAAGGCAGATGATTGGCTGTTGGCGCGCATGTTTGTTATGTATAAGGTACACATACGTTACAAAGGGGCTTCTTGGTTTTGGAATGCTCTAACCGCATTTTACAGTACTTGTAACACCGCGAAGATGTCGATGCCATCATTAAATTCATTGAGATCCTTCGATTTACTCCGCTGGTCCGTTCGGCCGACCGTCGTTACGTGAGGATGGAAGAATCCTAATAAGCTTAAAGCGCCCCACTCCCGACGTTCTAGAGCACACTTTGCATCGGTGAGCTGGGCGAGAGATCTGGTTTGGATCCGGCATAATCTAAGTGAAGTGGAAGGCGAACGATGGAAAAAGTTAAAGTTGTCAGGTACTTGTGGTGCTGACGACATCAGTGACGGGCGTCACAGAATGTGGTTCTTTTGGACAGGAACGTGAGAGGCGGCGACGCGAACCACGCTAATGGCTCTCGCTGGACCCGTGCAGCAACATGGACATGCCACTGTCTCTCCATGCGTGCACACGATCGAGCTCGCCGACCACGGGCTTCACCCCCGCGAAGAGCTCGCTGTATTAACCGTAGCACCACGCCCACAGCGTTAACGTGATACACGCCACCTGGCCCCCAGGCCCAGGTGCGTATACAGATCACTTATCCCAGTGTTTTGCGAGCCACTCTTGACGTGTCCGCAACTCTAACGCTTTTCAGGCGATACAGATACTGCAAGTCGCAACAAGTCTGCATCACATGAAACACATGCCCGATGTGACGTAGATGTCACCGATGGTTGATTTCGCACATAGCCTACGAGGTCTTTACCAACATTTGATTCTCTGCCGTTTCACGTGTGTCAGGTCAGCAAGGCGACTAATGTTATGACAATGTCAGGTGCCAGAGGTTTGATGGGGTTTGTCCATGAATAAGACAGAACCATGTGTGGGTGCGTAAGCCGGAATGCAGAGATGATGGAGAAGCACGGAAACTCGCGCAGTAAGAAGATCGAAACCGAGGACGATTGGGAATTAAGGAGGGAGACGAGACGAGGGGAGAGTGAGAAAATATATAGGACGCTGCGGATGCATGTGTTTGAGGTGGGATGATTGAGGAGAAGATAATCAATAGCCGGTCCGCGTCTCTTCCCCTCCGTTCTTAGTGCCTTAAGCTATGATCTCGTCTCTCCTTTCCCTCTTTCTCTGCTACCATCATCTCCCGCCCTCTCTCCGCCATTATATCTTTTCCCCTCCCCTTTCCCCGACCCACCTTCCCGCTGCTTCTCATCCTCCGTCTTCTCCCCACATGCCATCACAGAAGACCATTTTCCCGCTTCTAGTTTAGACCATCACGCGCTCCCTCCCCAACGTCTCTTCCGGGCGTTGTCCTCCATTCTTCCTCCATTAACGCCTTGCCCCCCATTTTCAGGTATGAAGTTTGCAGATTGCGCGACTGCAAGCCCCACATCCACGGTCTTCTCCAGGACTGACCTATACGGCCACAACCCGAGATCTGCCCCCTTCGTCGGCGACCGACACTCTCGCTTGCATTCACATGTGTACCAGCTAGACCGCTTTTCCCCGCCTCTCGAAATGTCATACCTCAACTCCAATAGCGTCGATATGCAACCCGACGCGCTCTTCCCTCCCTATGATCGCTCTCCTATCTCAGATACCCCTACCACCGCCAGTGGCACCATTTCGGCTACATCCACTACCTCTCTTGATGCCCTTCCCGCTCTCAGGCCCGCTACCGATCCAGACCCTTCTGATTCTTCTTCATCTCAACGCCCCCGCAGATCCCGCAAGGAAAAGCCTCGCCTCGCGCTCGCCCCTGACCAACCACCCACCACCCAGGGAAAGCCTCGCACCCGCGTCTTTGTTGCTTGTCTCCAATGGTAAGTGCCTCCCCCCCTCTCTATTTGTCTTTCGTATTCTAATGTGCCGCTGCAAGCCGCTCACGCAAGATTCGCTGTGATGGTACGAAGCCCATTTGCTACAACTGTGGGCAGCGCCCAGGCAGCGAGGCCGAGTGTAGCTACGACGCAGCCCCGAAGCGGCGTGGGCCAGATAAAGTCCAGGGTGCGCGTACACGCAGCGCTCGGCCAAAGGACAACGACGACCTGCTCGTCAAGCGTCGCCGCCGCAGGGCCGCTTCTTCTACCTCCATTGTGTCACACCAGTCTGCTCCGACAGCACAAAGAGGGGTCTCCACTACGCATACGACTAGACTGGCCTCTGAGAATAGCGGCGCCAAAGCGACCTTCTCCCTTGAGCTGCTGGCGGACTCGACGTCAAGTGTAATAGGCCATTCTTTGCCATTACTGGACATGGGCTATTCCGATCTCGAACCTTCTGCCAGCAACCTGCGATTTACTGCAGCCCACGCATATGGTAGCAGCTTGGTTGCGCCTATAAGCCCTGGCAGAGTTGTACGTATCTTTCCCCGTGTACCACAGTTTGTGGGTGACTCAGTATTACAAATCATACCCCTTCGTACTCGCACTTCATAGATTTCCTCCGAGGTTGACTTGGTGCCTGGAATGGGATATCCGGTAAATTATATCTCCACTTCTGTCCACTCGGCATATATTGTGCCTGTTGATGATACGGATCATGACGTCGACACAAAGAACTCAAATCTGTGTGCGGAACCCTCTTTGCATTTTACCCGCAAAGTATGGTGGGATCATCTGCTACACCTGTATTCCACCTCTTCCTGTGGCCCGTACTCCCCTCTTTCCGTCGTCTCGCAATCTCAGCGCGATGCGAGCTCGCGACAAATCGCCACCGACCTGCGTTTCCTCTTCCGCTCGTCGAGCTACTGGTTCGCGTTCTTCAATTTGCCGCGCTTCTACAACAATTTTTTCAACCCGGTTCGCCGTAGCAAGATGCAGCCCAGCCTCATCATGGGGATGCTCGCGATCTCAACGTTTTTCCAGAGTTCGCAGCTCGGACGTGGGGACGAGGGCCGCCGCTTGGCTATGTTACTCCGTGACGAGGCGCAGAGTGCGCTGGATGCCAGTCTAACTGCACGGCGCGTCGACGAGGAGCTCGCACAGGCCGCTTGGGTGTGTAATCTTTGCCTTGTCAACAACTACTAGTGTGACGATGTACACTTTATCTGACGCTTTTTGTGCAGGTTTTGTCGTTCTTTGAGATCTGCTGTCACCCGGGACATCTTTCGTCCCGTGTTCTATCGTCTTTGTATCTCCTTGACTCCATCATCCGGATGTTGTCCTTGACGTACCTAGACGCTGACAACATGCAAGCATCCATATACCTCCCGCGTGCTGTGCCTACTGTCTCGTCACATAATTCATCGGGAATGTCGTTTGCGCAGTCACAACACTCGTACGCCAACAATATTCCTTCGTCGCTCCCCATGTTTCCCACAGTGACGCATACAAGGAGTGTATTCGCCGAGCACGCGCAGATACTGGCGGCGCATACGGCGCACTCGGATGGGTGTTCGTGTGAGGCGGCCTCCCTTGGGCACAACAACCCCGAGTCATCTGAGCAAACCCCCTTTTGGAGCGCGACACCTGCTTGGAATTATGAGTGGACAGAGTCGGAAGTCAAGAAGGAAGAGTGCCGTCGCCTTGTGTGGAGTGCCATGATGCTCGCGGCTGGCCACAGCTCGTACACGGCTGCAAACGGCGCAAAATCGGCAGAGATGTTCATGATTGAACCTTCCAATGTGAGCAACGCCTTTCAGCATTTTGTGGACAAGGTCGACTCACCTGTCAATTGTCCAGTACACTCTGCTCTTCCCCGGCGAGTTGCTTCTGCTCTCCGCGCCTCATTCCAAGCATGTCTCTGGCAAGGAAACTGTGTGGGCGCTATACCTCCGAGCGCAGCTGCTCTGGCACAGTTGCTTGCATGTACGGCACGACGCCTCGATAACTGACGCGGCGAGGTCTGACTTCGCGATGCGGGCGTGGCTTGAGACCGAGGTGATCGAGAGCACACTCAATACCCACACGTGCTCCGTTGAGCGCTCTTTCATCTTTCATGGGCGCGAATACCTCTTCAAGTGAGTACCCCCTCCATGCTTTTATACGCCACGTTTCCTCGTCCAAGCGGAGAATTAGATGGACACGCATGCTGACGCATTGTACAGCACCCGGATGTGCATCTCATACGACTTTCAGCGGTTCATTCCCCAAGTGTACGTGATTTAATTTTGCTGGATTAGCTGCCGCGTACGCGAACCGGCAGCCCTTGTTTTTCGATACTCACATGCTAACCTGCTAAACTTCCTGCTTGCCTCATGCAGTGTAATAGGCCTCAATCGCGAGAAGTCGAGCGAGTGGCGTAAGTGTCTTCTGATTACTTCCACTGCTTCTGCCGGGCAGGCGTGTGACGGTCTTGGTCTCAACTAATGCCTTTGCGTTTATGGGGTGCAGTGCGAGGCCAGGAGCGACGCGCGAAGATGATCGTTCATGGCATGCATGCGATCACAGGCAATATCAAGCACAACCTCGCACAGCGTCCGTGGTTCATCTGGTGGTTCATGGGCCAGATCTCGCGGTGCGTTCTTACTTCCCGAACATTCTTCCACGCCGATCCTGATGCATCGCATACTTTGTCACCCTGTGTTCAACCGAATGCACCCTGCTGAATTTGTCATTTTCGGGTCCAGTGCACTCGCGCTGTGGTCGTTCGACCACACGCTCACCGTCGCCCTCGACGTGTCCCGCGCCCTTCTCGAGCCCATCGACTTTCTCATGTCGATCTGGCCGTGTCCTGGTACGCCCCCTTCTTTTTTTTTCTCCCCACTCACCCCTTCACTTCTCCGCTTGCTTTTCGTCCACTCGATTGTCTGGAACGGCACGTGCAGAGCAACGTGCGCAATACGAGAAGTTGGTCGAGCGCCTCCGCCTCGCCTGTCTCTCTGCGAACGTCCCGCTCTCCTATACCTCCGGCCCGGAACGCGTCCCACCATAGATCCTCGTGGCCACCGCCTATACCTAGCGCCGTGTCCCCCGACTCACAGTTCTCTCACACTCGCCCGTTCACCGCCGCGGAAATGGAGGCACGGTGTACACGTGTATGAAATCGTACCATCCATATTAAATTGTTCTGTCATCTGCCCCGCGGGACGCTTGTCTGTGTGATCTTTTTATTCTTACCGTAGCCTGGCTGTATATCAGATGTATGATAGAATGATCCGATACTATAACTTCGCGAATTACCAGTCCACAGTTAGTCCACCCACGTGGCATGCTGAGTTCACTTCGCTGTGTCCCAACTTGAAGTTATTGTCCGACCCTGACCTAGTCTGTGAAGAAGGCTAGTTGCTAGAGAGTACTAGAGGCCTAGCGTTCGTAGCAGGAGGTAGACAATGTGCTGGAGGTAGGCGCCATGCTCTCGGTGGAGCAAATAAAGACGAGTGATACTGGCTGTGGATCGCACTCGCCGGATTCCAGAAGACTTGAGAGACAGACGGGCGATGTATCAGGCGTGCGTAAGGAGGGGTGGGTGACGGCAAAAGGTGTTACGCGTGAGGACGTGGTGCCGCGTCTTCACACGCGCCGCACTTCCTCGTTTCGTAATAGACCTGCGATCTAACAGTGCCCCGGCAGCAGAAATTGCGGTAACACTCGAGGGTAGGGTGCAATCATTGCATTGGACTGGATCCGTACAGTGCGAAATACAATACAATAAAGATGTGCGACCATGTGAATTATGTGTCCACTTTAAATTATGCAAAAAGTAGCGAAGCAGATAGATAGACGGGGACGGGATGCACACTCGGGCAGGAGGTGAAGTCTGGCAAGAGTGGTCAGGAAGGGTGTCACCAGCGCCAGTGAATCAAAGAGACACTAAGAATTACTGTACGCCTATATCGCGCCCTTAATCTGCACCTTGCGGTACTTCTCCTCATACACTGTCGCGAGCTCCGTGGTCGCCATCTTGCAGTCCAGTTGCTTCTCAGGATCCGGGGCATTTGGGTTGGCAAAGGCCGCCGCGCGGTGCTCGGCAAGAAACTCGCGTGCTTGGGCCGCGCTATCAAATGCGAGCTCCTGTGTGACGAATATCAACGGTAGTCGCTGATACCTGAGAAGCGACAGGGCCTTACAATCAGCAACTCATGATCATCTCTTCCGGTAGGCAAAAAGATAATGAAGATGCTCACGCTTTCGTCATCGTGAGCAGCGCACGGATGCGCTCGCGGTCTATGAAATGATCCATGATGTATGCGCCCATGTTCGGCGCATTTAGATAGTGTTCAAAGAGGGCATGGTAATTGCCCAAGGCCACTGCGCGCTGCACGGCAAGCGCGTGCTGAACGGCGGGCGAGGATTTCTGTTGAGGAGTTAGCTGACCTACGTAAAGGTTCAATTCTGCAAGCAACGCGATCATGAGATATATCAGAAGCATGAAGACCATGAATGAGACGGACCACTTCTATTGCGGCCATGAAGCAGCATGAGAATTCGATATGCTGTAAATTCTTCGACCTTCCCTGGTATGCCGAGTTCATACAATGTCTTGAGTGATGCCTGGCATTGATTATACTCTACCATGTCACCCTAGATCATGCAATGTTGTGAACAAGCAAAACCATGCTCGATCGATTACCATAACGCACGACTTCCAAAGCCATACGAGCATGGATTTCGTAGGCCGTCACAGTGAACTCGTTTTTGATACGTTGTACCTGGGTAGCATTTGTGAGATGCAGATAGGTTCTTCAGAGCGCAAAGGAAGAGAAACGTACAGTGAGATCCTGTCGAAGACTTTTGAACTGACTGCAGATCCAGTTGTAATTAGCTTTTTCCCGCCATCGTCTCTTCAACTCATTCAAAGTCTGCTGTAAAATAAGATATGGACGAATCTGTTCTGGTTTCGGTTCCTACGCGGCCTGCAGGTCCGTGACTAGAACTGCAAGAAAATGAGGATGCACGCACTGATGTAAGGCGCAGGTAGTCCTTGAATATTTCCTGTGATGTTCCAACAATAGTAAACCGATCCCAATTGGGTACATTCTGCGGCGGCATGGATGAGCGTGATAGGCTGGCGCACAAAAGAACGACGTCAGGCACGTACCGGGTCTGCCTCAGGCTCGTCCACGTTCGCAAACGGTGAGGACGAGCGAGAACCGTCGAAAAGGTGAGTGGTATGATGGTTAGCCTTGAGAGACGCCTGTCCGCCTTGGGCACGCTTTTGCTGCTCAATTTCATGCTCCCGTCTGAAGCGCTGCGCGCGTCGGTCGAGCGCCGCACGGTCATTGATATCTAATGATTGCGTCGTAGCAGACTTGCTTATCTGTGACTTTTTGGATTTTTTATGGTTAGCGGAGGTAGCCTCATTGCTGCGTAGGGTATGATGGATGTTTAAGACAGCGATACAAGATGATGATGAAGGCAGAAGAGCGTACAGTTTGCGTTTCAGGGTACTAGACGTTGGAAGTGGTTTAGGAAGGAGACTTGTTGTGAACGAATCGGCATGACGGATCAAGTATCAAGGAAGAGATAGAAAATATCACCTTTGAAGTTGGACACCAGCCCAATCTGTTGTCCATAGTGTCTTTGAGCTGTAAGCATCGGAAATTACCTTTCGGAGCTCTGTCTGTGCCTCATCTCTATTAGAGTCGGTCATTTGGCCAAGACATGATGCGACCCATTCTCTGCAGGTGCTGTATAAGCACGGAGAATAAGTAGCTGCACATGCGGGCATACTTGAGTTGTGGTGGCCACGACTCGCTAGACATCACTCGAATCAGAGTAGCACGCTGAAGGACGAGTGGGGGACAACGAAGAGCAGGAAGGATGTCACTGGCAGCACAAAAGCAGCGATGCGCTTCACTCCCGCTGTCACGTCACTCATAGTCACACTCTCAAGAGTCTCCTTTCCATCCCGACTTAAACCATATCTCAAATCCGTGCTTTAGTCCTACACACATAGTGCCTGACTATAACGTTAAGGACTGACACTTTGCGTCCTCGCTCACACTCCTTTTTATTCGACTTATTGATCCCAAAGCATGTGTCCTCGTGCAACTCAGTATCATCTCCATTTCCAGACCCCCACTGTGTAATTGATGCTGCAGGTGCGATCCTGGAAAGGACTAAACTCGCCCACATACTTCTCTGGAACGCTGCCCAATTCTAAGAGAAAGCTAATTACAGAGACATCCAAGAGAAGACCACTGTTCAAAAATATAATGAAAGCGCTTCAATTCTAGTGATGACCCTTCTCAGCGGGTGGGGTGTACACTGCAGAAAATTTGATCAGTAAGCTATTCGGTACTTACCCATTCATAAAACACGCACTGATCTTCCTGTTCTTGATGACCGTCCATTTGAAGCGCTTCACGTAGAGACTGATGGCAGTGAGCGCGGAGAATATTATGACAGCTTTAATACCGATCTTCTTGCGTTCATCGTGTTCTGGCTCCGCGGCCCAGTTCAAGAAGGTCACAACGTCCTTCGCCATTTGCGAGGTCGTGGAAGGTGTGCCTGGACGAACAAACAAACAAAGACATCAGGCATGATCAAACTGCGAGAAGCACAAGATGACACACCATCGTCGTACTCAACCAGGCCGTCGAAGATGACGCGAGGCATGGCAATGGCACCGCCAGGAAAGTAAGGGTTGTAGTTCATGCCCTCTCGGATTTCAACACCAGCCGGGGGATCGACGTAGCCCGTCAGAAGAGAGAAAAGGTAGTCCTAAAGCGCATGCCATTAAGAAGGCAAGCTACGATGAGAGAATGCAAAGACGCACTGCACCACCGTGACGGGCCTTGACCATCAAGCTGAGGTCGGGAGGTAGAGCACCACCGTTGGAGGCACGAGCAGCTTCCTCATTGGGATAGGGAGGAGGCATATAGTCGGATAGCTTTCCGGGCCTCTGAAACATCTCCCCCTTGTCATCCGGGCCATCTGTGTACTCGACCTCTTCTGCCATTGCCTTCACCTCATCAGCAGTATGAGAGACACCAACGAGGTTGCGCCAGGCGATGCGGTCAAGCGAGTGACATGCTGCACAGACTTCACGGTAGACCTGGTAGCCCCTCCGAATACTGTAATGTAGAGGAACAAGATGGAGCAGAACGGAAATGGCCGGTTTATGTTAGCTTGGCGTTTGGTGCGGAATCTGTAACGGAGGCTTTACCTGGCGTGGTCAAAGGATTCCAGCCAGCCCTTGTGCGACCATGGGTATGCAGGCGGGTGGAGGCCCTCATCTGATAAAGCGGAGGCGTGGACCTCACCGATGAAAGGTAAAGTACCATACAAGTGAGTGTACCAGGCTATTGAGCCAGCAGTGAGCAACGTCGCCGAGGCAAGCGTCGCGTGCGAGGTGAATAGTGACTATACGTCGCCCGTCAGCATCCTTCTTTTGGAAACGTAGAAACGACGACATGCCTGGAAGGCACTCGAGGACTCGGAGTTTGAAGACGCAAAGCGGACCTGCTGGCGGTTGAGGTCAGCAACGAGAGTATCTTGGACACTACGGATGAGCACAGGAAAAACGTTCTTACCGGGCCTGAGCGCGCTGCAGTGCGTAGAGATGATGTGCGCACCGCCCCAAGCGCACCAGACGAGTTGAAAGCGGCCGCGGGCAGCCTGGAGAGCATTTTGGTTGAGGATTTTGCGAGGAAGGGAGGTTTGTCACATCGTGACCTTCAACTTTGGGCGGGTCGCAACGGAGCCTCGTACGACGGACAACCCGCCGTCTTCTCCGGCTACCTCCGATTTTTTCGGGTTTGGACAATTGGTGACAAACTGTTGTATTTTCTAAGCCATCTCGTTGTTCTTTTTTTTGACAACGTCGTTCAATCTTATTGATACCATGGAGGTTTTTGTCTTGCTCAACTGAACTGTGAGTTGCACTCTCCTCTCGGACTTCGGCAGTGGGTATGACGAAGGGCCTGGCGGGCCGTGACCCATAAATCTATAGACTGCATCCTCTAATCGGCTTCGCACCTCTCAACAAAAAAGGGTTGTACACAAAAAATGGACGATAGCAGACATACGACTAGGAGGAGTCGATCAGGGTTCTCGCCGAGACTGCATGTTTTGCTATAAAAGAAAAGGAAATGTGCGCAACGCGGAAAACCTGAGACCGTACAACTTGAAGCACATCCTATAGCGACAACAGCAACCCTAACCCTGTGGGAGTGCGCGTGACCACCAAACAGTCTAAAAAAGGAAATGACGAGGTTGCCTCTAACTTTTTGCCAGAAGAACTCAAGTTCAGCGCAGCGAAACGGAGCTCTTGTGAGGGCCAAGTAAGCACGCAAGTCTGATTGAGAAATGTCAGTTCCATTTCTACTGAGACTTTCGAATATAGCAAATGGATGGAACAGTTGACACAAGTTGCTCATGTCTTCAGCCTTCCTTTACTCCATCATGGTGCATTCTGTACTGTATTTTTGTGTTCTCAGTCTTATCATCTTCAGTATGGCTGACCAGACCTGTGTGGCTCTTCCTCAGGGTATTCAGGGTGTTGCTATGATTAGTCAGGATCATCCTGGCATTGGCACTCAAGCTGTAGTAGTGCATATAGTCACCCCAAATGCACATATAACTGCCCAGGATGTACTGGCAGCTAACCTGATTGTGCCTGGAGGCACATTCTCCCAAGGCACCACAGCTTTGCTGACAACTCTTTTGGCAATGCAGATTGCCTCTTCCTCTTCATTGGAGGGCATTGTTGAATCAGCAGTTGATCTCTTTTGTCAAGCTCAAATGCTTCCAGAAGCACAGCAACTCTTGGTGAAGAAGCTTTCAGATGCCATGTCATGTGAATTAGTTGCTCAACATTCTACTGTTGTCACTCACTCTCCTGTGTTATCTGCTGATGAATTGACCAATGTGGAAGTTGTCCTATCCTCTTATATTTTTATACTTTCAGAAGAAACTCAACTCCTTCCAATGAACAAGAATTTCCCATTCATGATGTGATTTTCCAGCTTGTGGCAAAGGGCATTCATACACCCCTAACCTTGTTTACCAATCACACTCTTCAAGCCTTGGCTGTGCATTTTACCTTCTACAAGAAATTGGCATGAAAGATGGCTCTTCTGTACAATTATTGGATCCAGATGCCTTTGGATCTGAAGGTGACTTGACTGTGATGCAATGGACTGAAGCTTGGAACAATTATTTGATTTCTCTCAATTGGGCAGTGCTAAGAGTGGCCTATTGGATGGTCTTAGGGAAAGTTTGTGATAACTATACCCCTGGTAACAAGGTAATTGTTATGTGCTTGAATGGCGTGATAAACATTCCTGATGGCAAAGTAGAGAGGAATTATCAAGACAGTGATAAGGATGATACCCCTGATGACTAAACAAGGATCCAGGGTGACAAGTTTAGGATGTCTTTAGTGATGCTTAGTGACTTAGTGATCTTAGACTTAGTTCCTAAGAGATATGGAGTGAGATAGTAATTGCTAAGAGTGGCCTATTGGACAGTCTTAGGGAAGATCTGTATTGATACTCCTGGTAACTGGGGAGTGGATATGCACTTGATGGACGTAATAGATATTCCTGATGATGATAAGGAGTGGGATTAACGAAATAGTGATGAGGATGATTCCACCAATGACTATACAAGAAGCCAGAGTGACGAGTTTAGGATGTCTGAGTGATGCTTAGAGTGACTTAGAGATCTTTAGACTTAGTTCTTATGGAGTGAAGTGAGTTTGTAGTGAGCTTTAGGTCAAGCGCAGTATAGGTGAATCCCTAGATTGTGAAGTTGACAAGACTGGGGTTTAAGACTGCCAGTTTGTCAACTATTTATACTAAGCTAGAGTCCTAAGTATATTAAGGTTGCACAGTAATGCGCAGTAAGTAAATGATAATGTGCAGTGATACACAGTAAGTCACATCCATTGTGTAAGTAATGTGGCTCAGCCACAAGCACAAAATGAACTGGATGTAAACAAAGGTAAATAAAGGTGAGAAAGGGAAGTCCTTGCTAATTGTATAGTAATAGTCCTTAGCAAGTAAATTTTATAATAAATAAAGAAAGATAAAAGAGAAGAGATAAGTCTAATATAGTATTTGGAGCTAAGCTCACACTTAAGTATGTAAATACTTAAGTACTATAAAAGAGAAGAAGAAAAAGGAGAGTCCTTACTAGGTAAAGTGGAGCTAAGCTCACACTTGTAGTAATAATACTACACTTTACTAGTAAGTAAGATAAAAGAAAAAGAAAAACGCATTATGAGGTGCCAAAGCAAGTGCCTCGTAACAGTAATGAGCTCAGATCAAGTGCAGTATAGGAGAATCCCTAGATTGCAAAGTTGACAAGACTGGGGTTTAAGACCACCAGGCTTGCCACCACTTATACTAAAGACATGTCCTAATTATAGTACAGGATGATAAGGTTTGATGATCAATGAAGATTGTGCAGCAATCAATGTGATCATGTGACCAAGATACATCTGTAGTAAACTACAAGTGAGTAGCCACAAGCACAGGATGAACAAGAGGTAAACAAAGATAGACAAAGATGAAATAGGATGAGTCCTTGCTACAAAGTGGAGCTAAGCTCACAGCTGTAGTAATATTATGCTTTATAGTAAGTAAGATAAAAAGAAAGAAAAAAAAAACAAGTCTGTTATGAGGTGCCAAAGCAAGTGCCTTGTAACATTGCCCAGTGATGGCTTGCACATTTTTGTCAACTCTCAAGAATTTCAAGCTATTCTGGAATTCAACATTAAATGGCATACTATATATCATGCATGTCCATTCAAGCATACCAAAGCTGTTTATTCTCACAGGCTGTCCAATATGCAGGTGAAGGTGCATGGGCACAAACAGGATCAACAGTGTGATCCACAGATGAAATGTTGAATAAACTTTTTTGTCCCATGTCCTCAGGTTTGTTTACCTTTAGAGATAGGTTGACACCATCCAGTTCACATTTCCAACCTTATGAAACTCAAGACCACCATGAGACATCTCCCTTGATGAGACAGTCCTTTCTGACCAACAGATCCAGTAAGGCCACAACTGGAATCTGCCTCATCTGAGGGAAAACAGGTCATCTTGCCTGTAACTGTGGAGTGATGATTACAGTGAAAGGACAGCCAGACAGTGCACACAGACCATGTGGTAAGTAGTGGCTGGAAGTGTGACACAGTACAGTAGCACAAGAAAGTTCAACAGGCACAACACAGTCCCATCTGTGGTGGTGATCATTGTCAGACCTGTGAGGTGTGAGCCAACATATCCCAGTGAGGGGTGACTGGGTGACTCTCACAACTCCTCCCATGCCCTCAGATCCAGCATGTGAGGCAGATACTGGGTCAAGCTGAACAATGAAAACAAAAGGTGATAAGAAGGACATGTTGAGCAGCATGATGAACATGGTGTTGAATATTCTTTTGTGCATACTATATTACCATATCATTCAGCTTTACTCCATTCCCCTATACACATACACATGACACTTAGTCACATACTTCTCTCCTTGTGTTACGAGGCACTTGCTTTGGCACCTCGTAACGGTTTCTTTTTTTCTTCTTTCTTTTTTTCTTTTCTTACTTACTAGTAAAGTGTAGTATTATTACTACAAGTGTGAGCTTAGCTCCACTTTACTTAGTAAGGACTTATCATTCTCTTTTTCTCTTTTATAGTACTTAAGTATTTACATACTTGAGTGTGAGCATAGCTCCAAGTACTATAAAAGACTTATCTTTTTCTTCCTTATTTATTATAACATTTACTTGCTAAGGACTATTACTATACAATTAGCAAGGACTCATTTCTCTCGTCTCTATTTTCCTTTGTTTATACCTGGTTCACTTCGCGCTTGTGGCTGAGCCACTTATATCACATGGACAGTTACTTACTGCGCTTTACTGCGCTTTATTGTTTACTTACTGCGCTTTTACTGCATAACTGTACTATAGTTAGATCGCTAGTATTGTATAAATAGTTGACAAACTGGCGGTCTTAAACCCCAGTCTTGTCAACTTCGCAATCTAGGGATCCTCCTTATACTGCGCTTGATCTAAGCTCTTTACAATCTCTTCACTCTCTCAAAACTAAGTCTAAGAACTTTAAGTCACTAAACGTTACTAAAAGACATCTTACACTCGTCAATCTGGATCTTCGAATCGTTATTGGTGGAATCATCCTCATAACTATATCGCTAATCCCACTCTTCATCGTCATTCGGAACCTCTATTACGTTCATCAAACCAACATTCAAACTTTGGTTACCAGGAGTAACATATTAGACCTTCCCTAAAGACTGTCCATTAGGCCGCTCTTAGCACCTTGGACTACTTACACCTCTGGGGACTCACACCCCACCTACATTTCTGGGATGATGTGCATCCCTCCCCACTATAGTAGTTGTTGTACTTTACCTTATCAACTCTGCCTCAACTCTACTATACTTTACTATATAAGGTAGACACTCTATGCTACAAACTCTTCAGACATCTTACTACAAGTCTGAGTGAGTACTTTCTTATCTTAGCTCCTCACTACCTCACATCTTCCCTGCAGTGTACTTGAACCACATTGCATTGCCCTACTGCATTTGCAACATCTTACACTCTGCTGCAGGATGCACCTGCCCCTAACTCTCTGGTTGCTTGCAACCTCCTACATATTCACAATGACATTTATTATCATCATGGTTGTCTCCCATGCCCTGCACACACACATGGGCCATATGTGGGAGTGGAACTAGAATAGTTCTTATTCTTGTAAAGTAAACCTGTATGCTACTTATAGTTTATATCTCAGAGCATGGACCATGGAAGTATGTACAGCAAAAAGTGTGTAGGTATGTGTGTCCATATGTATGTGTGTGTACAGTACCAAGACCAGAAAGGAAGGAGGCAATTAGATAATCCTGTGGTCATCAACACAGCACTAGTGCCAAAAGAGTGACTTGGCTTGGGTTTGAACCAAGGACCTCCCTTACTCCAGGTGGGTGCTCTAACCACTGAGCTACCAGGTCTTGGTTAATGTTGTGAGGCACTTGCTTTGGCACCTCATAACAGTTTTCTTTTTTTCTTCTTTTCTTTTCTTTTATCTTACTTACAAGTAAAGTGTAGTATTATTACTACAAGTGTGAGCTTAGCTTAGTAATGACTCTGTCCCTCTTATTCCTTTATAGTACTACAGTGTTTATATACTGCACTGTGAGTTTTACTCCAAGTACTATAAAGCTTTCTCTCTTCCTTTTATCTTTATTTATTTATTTACATTTACTTGCTAAGGACTATCATTATACAATCAGCAAGGACTCATTTCTATTTCATCTCTATTTATCTCTAGTTCACCTCATGCTTGTGGCTACTTTACCTTAGCTTACTACAGATGTGCCTTAGTCACATGATCTTGTTGATTGCCATGCAATCATCATTGATCTATGAACTCTAACTACTAGTACTATTCTTAGAACTCTGGTTTTGTATAAATAGTTGAAAGACTGGCAGTCTTAAACCCCAGTCTTGTCAACTTCACAATCTAGGGATTTTCCTATATTGCACTTGACCTAAGCTTGCTTCAATCTTGCTTCTTTTAAAAGAACTAAGTCTAAGATCTCTAAGTCACTCTAAGTGTCACTAAGATATCCTCAACTTGTCACTCTGGATCCTTGTTTAGTCATCAGGAGTATCATCCTTATCACTATCTCATTGATCCCACTCTTCATCATCATAAGGAACATTTATTACACTTATCAAGTGCATAACAACTACCTTGTTACCAGGGGTATGGTTATCACAAACTTTCCCTAAGACTGTCCAATAGGCCACTCTTAGCACTTTGACAAGACTTGAACTCCTCCTAACAACTAACCATGTGTCTAGGAAGCATGCACCCTCACTATGGCTTCTACATCATCTAATCTCCCTGGAGATTACCACGATCAACTTCTCCCTGCCAACACTATCACATTAGATGTAACCAATTGCCTGTGGCCTGATCACCTCCAATATGACAGCAATAACAAACTCTTTTATGTCAATAATCAACTCATTTACTTCACCTGCACCAACCAGGAACCCCAAATTGTATTTTCTAATGGATCACTGGTTACTACTGAAGTACCCCTTCTCTTGGCAAATATCCACTGAGAAATCTCACTAGACACTGAAGTTTGTCATCAACATAGACAACTCCTTGAAAACTGAATTCCCATTACACTACCAGAATATACCAACAAAGAAGACAAATACACCTTCTATGACAAACATAACCAGTGGATATACAAAGCATTCAACAAACCCAATGAAAACAATGTTATTGTTTGCTGGGATTCCCCAAACAAGAAGGACTACAATGACATTGAAGTATATCCCAAATGAGTATCTTCATTACCCATGATCCCTGAATACTGACAAAGCCTTATACCAAGATTGTGATCAGAATCTTGCACAGGAACTTATTCAGAACCCCCAAGACCAAGAACACCCATCAATGTTTTGGAAAACCTTCCCCAAGTGGAAACCTTCTCTACTCCTCAGGCACAAACTTCAGGGGATGAAACCATTACCTCATCCACCCCTTTCTTTCAATCAAGAATCACCCCCAGAACTACGAGTTCAAACCCAATTTATCTGACACCAACAACAGATCACCTGCACCTGAAAAGAACTCAATCAACTATACCAAGAATGGCTAACATGCCATCCACTTCCTCCAAGGAACCCTGACTTAATAAGCCATCTGAGTTTTCTGGAACCAAATCCACCACCAAAGACTTTATCCAAAAGGTTAAACTCCATTTCTTTACCAAGAATTTCAAAGATGATACAGACAAAATCACCTTTGCATTATCCTTTTGCAAAGAAGGAACAGTTGACAGGACATGGGCCAGACAAATCATTGATAAGCTCACCACATCTGCTTCAATGCTCACCTGGAAACAATTTGAGGAACAATTTGGCAACAAGTTTTGCCCAAGTAATGAAAGGGAATTATCACACAACAACCTGGATAGGTTAGTCCAGGGAAGAGGCACAGCTTTGGAATATGTCACTGTATTCAATTCAATCACTGACACCACAGGTTATAATGACATAACCAATATTGAGAAATTCAAGAATGGTCTCAGAAAAGACATCAAGGATACCATCATGATAACCAGGGACAAATTAACGACAACCTTAAAAGAATGGCAAGATCTCACCATAAGGTTGGACCAGAATCAATCAAATAATGACTTCCAGAACAGCCTCAAATCTGGTCAAGGCAGATGATTCCTTTACCCTGATGATTTACTCAAAGGGGATAATGACTCTTGCCTAAGGAAATTAAACCCATGCACTATACATGCAATCAAAGACTTCTCTCCCATGGAAATGTTCCAATGAGAAGTATTCATATGTGCAGGGTTTACTGGAAATGGAAGATTATCAGAAGAACATGACAAAAGGAAATGAGAAGGAGCTTGTTTCAGATGTGGTATCAAAGGACATTTTGGCAGAGAATGCCAGGTCAAACATGACCAGAATTACAGAACATCAAAGCCCACTTATGTGATAAGGGGAACTCAAGAATGTAATGAATGCTAAGAGCGGCCTAATGGACGGTCTTTAGGGAAGATCTAATATGTTACTCCTGGTAACCAAAGTTTGAATGTTGGTTTGATGAACGTAATAGAGGTTCCGAATGACGATGAAGAGTGGGATTAGCGATATAGTTACAAGGATGATTCCACCAATAACGATTCGAAGATCCAGATTGACGAGTGTAAGATGTCTTTCAGTAACGTTTAGTGACTTAAAGTTCTTAGACTTAGTTTTTGAGAGAGTGAAGAGATTGTAAAGAGCTTAGATCAAGCGCAGTATAAGGAAGATCCCTAGATTGCGAAGTTGACAAGACTGGGGTTTTTTAGACCGCCAGTTTGTCAACTATTTATACAAACTAATGATCTAACTATAGTACAGTTTGCGCAGTAAAGCGCAGTAAGTAAACGATAATGCGCAGTAAGTACAGATCATGTGGTATAAGTGGCTCAGCCACAAGCGCGTAACGAACATGAAACAAATAAGAGTAAATAAGAGCGAAAAAGGGGAGTCCTTGCTAATTGTATAGTAATAGTCCTTAGCAAGTAAATGTTATAATAAATAAAAGAAATATAGAGAGAAAAAGATAAGTCTAATATAGTACCTGGAGCTAAGCTCACACTTAAGTATGTAAATACTTAAGTACT
>QLPN01004309.1:0-10297 GCA_003314395.1 Albatrellus ellisii | reverse complement strand
GCAGGTAGGCACAGAAGGAGGGATGTACCAATTGCCTGCATCATCTTGAGTGGATGCAGGTGGAAAGTAAGCTGCTGCACTGTGCTGGTACAGTGGCAGCATGGGAGGGAGGCTCTGTGGGGATAGCATATTCAGTCAACTCCTGCATGTAGTTTGTTTTTTCTTATAATACAAAAGATAAGCAGTTAGGCCATGCAGCACATGGTGGTGGTGGGTAGCCAACACATGCTGCATAGTCAGGTGTGATGACAATGCTGAGCAGCCAGCACATACAACACTTGGCAGTGGTGAGCAGCCAAATGCATGCAGTGTGGGGGTAGATGCTCAGGTGTGATGTGATGAGCAGCCCATAGATGTATGCAGTAAATGGCAGTGGTGAGCAGCCAGTACATGCAGCATGGGGGCAGTGAGAAGCAGCATGAGTGGTTGTAAAAAAAGCCAGGATGCACTGGCACATTGTGCCACACTGCCATGCACATGCCACATTGCTGCATGCATGCTATGAGACCAGAGTCTGCATATTACCACTGTTGCAGGACTGGGCACACTCAACTAATAGTTCACACTAAAAGAAGAGGAAATCCAGCCATAACTAGCTGGGGACTATTGGCTATACTAGCAAGCCCTATATACTATCTAGAGCAGCACACAGACCAGTGCAGTAATCTAGGGCAGGACTATGTAAAGTAAAGTGCAGTAAGCTATGGTACCATGCAGCTACCTCATGGTATGACCTCATGGTCTAGGCCTAGCCAGAATATCCTAGACCACAATGGCAGTAAGTGAGATATGATAAGATAAGATGAGACAAGATAAAGGAATAGAGACCTTATCTTATCATATCATCAAAAGAAAAATAAATGAAAATGAAAAGAATAAAAGGATATAACACTCCATAAATGAAGCCTGACACATGCCACACTGCTGCATGCAGTGCACCACACCAGGGGACAATTTTTTGTAGTGCTGATATCTCAACTACATGTTTACCTCCTCACACCCTGTTTTTCCCTAATATGGGACAGCTTACCAATTGTAGTCCCATTCTTAAGTAGATGAATTCACCCTACATACTTGGTGAGACTGTAGCTAGCTTTTGAGGTGCCCAACCAACCTGAGCCAGTGCATCAGTTGTCATCTCTCTGACAGCAGTAAACATACCATTAAGGTTATATTTCATAGCTTTGGTAACAGTCAGAACTTTCCTTGCTCCATGGCAACACTTGTAATGTTTGTCACCATCTGCAGTTTTGCCATCAGCAGCAGTTGATACTTGTTCATAAAAGAGATAAATGAGATTGCATGTTGAGGATGACTAAATAGAGCATTGAGAAACAATTTGAGAGAAATATAGTATGGTTGTACCTTTTTTGGTTTCATAGATGTAGTCACATCAGGCTGAGAAGGTTGAGTGGGGGATGATACATGCCACATTGTGTGAGAAATGATATGTGGATAAGAGTATCTAGTACATACTTGCATTGAAGGTGCATCCTCTACTTCTTCAATTGTGACTGATGGGTGCCAAGGTCTTTTTGAAGTACTTGCTTTGACAGTATCTTCTACAGGAGACTTGGATCTCTTTCATTTTTTGAGTCTTTTTTCCAATGTCAAGACTTGTTTTTCTGTGTAAGTGGAATGGTTTTGGATGGGAGTGACTCAGCTAGCTTTATGATGTGAGGTTAGAATAAGATAGTATTTGAATAGTATCAAACTTACTTCTACATTATTGACAACAGCTTCTTGCTCATCATCTTCAGAACTGTCACCCAAGGATTCCACAAAGTTCCCATCATCCACATCACTAGCTTCAGACACAACTGTAGGATGGTGAAGACATACATGAGGCCTGTGTGAACACTTTTCAGCAGCCTCATGAGCAGTTTCAGCAATTTTGGCTTAGATAAGTTCTTGCATACACCTAGCAGTTTTCTTTCAATGCCCTTGTCCAACTTGTTGTACTAAATGTGACATGTTGTAAGCACAAAGGAAAAGGGTAATGTGGGACAAAATACTGTTATCAGTAGTCTTGCTGGTCAGCTCACTGCTTCCAGGTTTGCCCATGGGTACACCATCATCAGCATCATAGTACCACACATGTTTTGGTTCAGTAGGACTAGTAGAAAGTGCATTAGAAGAGTTAGGCATGACAGGTAAATTTGAAGAGGAATTATTGAATGAAGTGCAAACAAAAAATGCAGCCTTCTTATGCAGTTGAGTATTTTCAAATTCCACAGCTGGTTGGCAAGCAAAATTCCATTTGTGAAATGGTGCTAAAGGTAGCCCTTCATCAAGAGTAGTGAGAGTATTTGAAATGATACCATGGTAGCTTGATGGCAGCACTTCATCAATGCAGCAGATGGAAGCAGGCATATCCAAATCCAAGACAGGAGAGACACAAAGTCTGACTCCTGATTCAGATCCACAATAGGCAATGTAGAGTCAAACCTATCAAGAGGTCAGTGGAGTGTTGATGTTGATTGGTCATATTACAGTTGAACCAAAGGTTAAGCTTTCTGAGTTCAAACTGTAAGCTGACTAGCATATGGCCCATATATATGGCTTGATGGCATTGCTCATATGGTACAGCATGGGTATCTCACTGTACCAGCAACCATACTGTCTTAGACCCACCTCACAACCCTGATGGTATGGTACAGGATACTGTATTATGATAGCCATGTACTGTATATGTACAGGTACAGTTGGCAGCACTAGATCCTAGATGGTTAGTCTCCTTCTTGGACCTTACACTACTAGTGCAGTGGTGCAGAAGCTCTTGTTCATTGAAGCACAAATGTCCATATCTCATCAATCTTGATGAGAACTAGCACACAAAAACCTTACCACCATCCAGTCTCTTCACAGTTTTGTTGCAAACCTTGTGACTTACCAGCCCATTTGCCTTCCATTACTCACCCTCAAATATCAGTATTAGGAACATGACAGGCATACTGTACCTGCCAGTATTGTTGAACTAATATCACTACCTTCCTCTTTTAGTCTTACTGTGATGCACCCTTTCAGCCACTTAGTCACAATGGTCTGTGCACTGAGCATCATGTATATATATAGGATGCTATTTGTACTACAAATAAATAAGAAAGAAAATAAATCTTTCCCCTCTCATGCATGACCTGTGCTCAACAGGTTATGGGCCCTGCCCAGCCTACATACTTCTCACTCAAACCTCTCATATGCACACTCATAGTCATCAAAAGCCTTCACTTTCCTCCATTGCAGCTCTCTTCTAGATAACTTCCAATGATTCCCTTCTCTCACAGATCTGAGCAGGTTACTCTGCTGACACTTTTTGTCTTTGCCTCCTCTGCAACCTCACCAGCATGCCCACTGCTGTATCCCATGACAGCCTCCTGTACCTTGAGGACTGCCTTGTCATCCCATGTGTCAGCAGCCTCTGCCAAGACCTTTTTGCCCTTGCCCACAATGCACTGGGTCATTTTGGCATTGACAAATCTTATGTCACCCTCTGGTCTGGCTACTATTTGCCACACATGAATGCCAACCTCAAACAAGGCTATGTCCCTTCATGCTCTGCCTGTTGGAGTTTACAGTGATGTGCTACAACAATGGTGTGATAATGTGAGAGCACATTTATGGCATAAACACACAAAATAGTGCAATGTGCCACATGGACCTATTGTGGGGCTCATGGATGATACAGATGGACCCTTACTTACTGATGATTTTCCTTCACATGATATTCTTTTCCCTCAGTCTTCTACAAAGAGACTGACATCAGTACTCACTTACTATGCCATTTTTTTAATGTCTCTCACTATTTCTCTCTGTAGAATATATTCTTTTCATTCTACCATTGGCCAAGCTCTTTCCAGCCACCTCCTTTCAATACCTGTCAATGTAATGAATCACATACATCCAAACCCCCTGGCCCACTACACCCCTTGCCCATCCTGGAATGCCATGGTGACAGTGCTAAGAGTCTTAGGGGTTCAAGGTTTGAATACTCCTGGTAATGAGACAGTTGATATAGATATGTCTAAGGACAATGATGAGAGGGATCAATGTGATAACATTGAGAATGACAGCTCTGATAATTATACAAGGATCCAGGATGACAAAGTGAAGAGAGATCTGAGTGATGCTTAGTGACTTAGAGATCTTAGATCAAGTGCAGTATAGGAGAATCCCTAGATTCCAAAGTTGACAAGACTGGAGTTTAAGACCACCAGGACTTCAACTACTTATATGAAACAAGATATCCTAAAGATAGTACAAGTAGTTAAAGTTCACAGATCAATGATGATTGCAATCAATGAGATCATGTGACTTGAGATATGTCCATAGTAAGTAGCCACAAGCATGAGTGAAATGAGGGATGAACAAAGGTAAATAAAGACAAGATATGATGAGTCCTTGCTAATTGTATAATGATAGTCCTTAGCAAGTAAATAAAGAAAGATAAAAGAAATAAGGTGCCTTATAGTACTTGGAGTTGAACCCACAGCTTAGTATGTAAATACTATAGTACTATAAGGGAAAAGAGATAGAGTCCTTACTAGTATAGAGTTGGAGCTATGCTCACAGCTGCAGTAAAGCTACACTGTAATAGTAAGTAGGATAAAAGAAAAGAAAGAAAAAAGGAAAAGAAAACAGTTATGAGGTGCCAAAGCAAGTGCCTCATAACAGACAGTGTTGCCATTGTCACAATGACTGACTGCATTGAGGCCAACATCCACATCCTTCCTACATGCATGGACATCACTGCCAAAGATTTTGCCCATCTCATCTTCAACCACTGGTCTTGCAAAAATGGCCTCCCCCTCAACACTGTCTCTGGCCATGACAAACACTTCATCTCCCACTTCTGGTGTTTTCTGATGTGAACCTCATCACCTAACTGGCATGAAACTGCATATGTCATCCACTTTCTACCCCTAGATTGATGGTGCAAGTGAGCATACAAATTGCACCATCCTACAATGTCTCCATTTCCACATTGACCACAAACAACATGGTTGGGTTTGTGTATTACTGCAAGTGTGTTTTGATTTCATGTCTACCATCAATGCCTTGACTAGGTTCACCCCCTTCCACCTCCATCTCAGCCATGAACCTCATCTCATTCTCCCCCTCATCACTGCCACCCCCACCACCCCACCACTGTCAGGCTTCATTATTTGGAGCATTTAGCCTTTTATTATTTTCTTTTTCTTTTATGTTTCTTTTGTTGATCTGATAAGATTAGATCCTTATCCTTTATCTTGTCTCATCTAATCCTTGTCAGATCTCACTTACTGTCACTACATTCTAGACTATGAGGTCATACCATGAGGTAGCTGCATGGCACCATACTTACTGCAGGTATTGTCTAGTTGACCTGCCCTTTAGTTACTGTGCTGGTCCGTGTGCATATAGCTAGAGTATATAGTGTCTTCTTAGATAGTTGAATATACTCTGGCTAGTTATGGCTGGATTTCCTCTCTCTTTGGTGTGAACCTTAGTCTGAGTGCACCCAGTCTCCCTTTCAGGGATATATGCAGACTCCAGTCTCATAACCACAACCCACACATGCCTTCGTTGATCAGCTCCACCTTGACCTCACCAAGGCCAAAGACTACCTTGCTGCTGCCAAACTCCACCAAGCAGAATTTACCAATCATCACCAGGGCCCCAAACATGTCTATAAAGTCAGTGACCATGTCCTCCTCTCTACACACAACCACTGTTGCAAGTTTCAGGCTCAAGACCCATCCCATGTTGCAAAGTTCATGCCCCACTACAATGGTCCATACACTGTGTTGAATATTCATATGCTCACTATATTTTCATTTGGCTTTCTCCTCATACTCCACAATACACATACTCTTTAGGTCAAGGACTACTTCCTCTTCCCACACAGGCCCCACTTACTATTTCAATATGACATGTGCCTTATTCCCATACTTAGTAGTCCTTGTTCTACAACTACTTATATCTCTACTCAAGCTCAAGCCTTATTATTGGACTCTATATAAGATGGATCCTATACAATACAATTCCTCAGATGTTTTCATACTCATCTGAGTGAGTCTTCTCCTACTTCACTTATCCATCTTATTCCTATACACTATTTACTTCCTCTCTCTCACATTGTGGCCATTCTATTACCATGCCTCTCTTGCCACTGTGGCATGACTGCACTACATGTTTGCTTAGATCTGCTGAATGCCACATTCCTCTTTTGCCTCCACTGGCTAGTAGCCTGTCTCTATGTGTGTTTTCACACTGTCCTCATCACACACCACAAAACCAGCTCCTACACCATTGACCTCCTGTCCACAGCAATATTTTTCCCACCTTCCACTCTAGTGCCTTGCAGCCCTTCATCAATGCTACCCCTACCTGTTATGAGGCACTTGCTTTGGCACCTTGTAACAGACTTGTTTTTTTCTTCTTTTCTCCTGTTTTACTTACTATCAGTGTAGTATTAACTACAGCTGTGAACTTAGCTCCAACTTATAGTAAGGACTCCATTCTTTCCCCTATAGTACTGTAATAATTACAATACTAAGCTGTGAGTTTACTCCAAGTACTATAAGGTGTCTTATCTCTTTTTATCTTTGTTTATTTATTTATTTACATCTACTTGCTAGGACTATTACTATACAATTAGCAAGGACTTGTCTTGTCTTGTCTTGTCTCTGTGCATCTTTGTTTATCTCTCATTCATTTTGGGCCTGTGGCTATTTATTAGTGGTTTACTATGGATGTGTCCTTCATCACATGGTCTTGTTGATTGCTGTGCAATCTTCATTGATCCTCAAACCTTATCATCTTGTACTATACTTAGGACACCATATCTTTAGTAAAAGTAGTAGGAAGACTGGCAGTCTTAAACCCCAGTCTTGTTAACTTTGCAATCTAGGGATTCTCCTATACTGTGCTTGATCTAAGCCTTGCTTCACAACCTAAGAACTGAGTCTAAGATATCTAAGTCACTAAGCATCATTCAGATATCTTTATACTTCATCATCCTGGATCCTTGCATCATCTTCAGAGCAATCACACTTATCATCATCACTTTGATTCCTCTCATCATTGTCATTAAATGCATTCATCTCAACCATCTCATTACCAGGAATACCCCAATCTCAAATCCATAAGACCATCCAATAGGCCACTCTTAACAGACAGGGTGTGAGGCTGATAGTTGTCAAGCCAAACAACTGAACAACTAAACATAAAAAAGAGGTGATCACACTTAGACTAGTGGATATCAGAACTGGGGAATATCACTAGGAGTTCTACCATATATATAGCAAAGGAGAGTGCATACAGACCAAGTGCAGTAATGTAGGGCAGGCATGTGAAATAGAGAAACAACAACAATGAGTAAGGTCTGCAGTAAGTGTGAGAATGATCAGTAATACTCTGCAGCTGGTGTGAGAGAGATGATTGAGCATCCACAGTATCAATGAGAAATGAGTCATAAGTACTTTGTAACTGGGCTGATCAGAGATCAGACAATATATACATCATCAGCCATAGAATCCAAACAAGATAAAAGAAATCCCAACTAGATTGCTGCACTAGATCAATAGTGATGATAAAATCTGTGGCAACATAAATATAAGAAAAATGAGCAATATAAAGAGAAAAATGGGGAGAACAAAATGTGGCCTGACACAGGGGGAGTAGTAATCATAATCAGAGGGGGTGTGTTCCTACTGCTGCCATTGCATCTATTCCCACCATTACTGCCATTACCTCCATTCCCCCCATTACCACCTCTGCCACCACCACCTTATGAGGTCATGGTAGTCATGACTGGCATTGTGATCACCATAGTTGTGGTGGACAGTGGGGGAGTGGTTGTGATAATGGGAAATGTAGTCATTGTGATGGGCAATGTAGTTGGCAATATAGTCATGGTAATGGTGACAGGTGTCATTGTCATTGTGATGGTGATGGGTGAAGCAGTCTGAGCACCAGCAGGTTCACACTAAACTCCTCAGAGATGGCCCTGTGCTCTGCCCTCAATGCAACATCCAATCTCTGGTGAAGTATGCAGAAATTGTGGCAGAGTGGCAAAGAAAAGATAGATCATTGCAATGTATAGGTAGCCTTGCAGGCCAATAAAGAGCAGAAGCCACCAGAGGACCACAGTCCAAAGGTAGGAGATCATCTGAAGGACAAGGGTGTACAAGATAAAGAGAGTACACAAGAGGATAGAAGAGAGTGTGCTCAGCAAGAGTGCAAGAGTGGTGAGGTGTAAGTGTAAAGAGGAAGAGTTAATATAGTAGAGTGATGATATAGTTCAAGAGGAGCTCTAACTATAAGAACAAAGACTCAACAAGAAAGGAAATGATATGCATGTGATAAACAGAACCACATGAAAGTCCATCTGGCACAACAAGTGACTGGTGGTAAAAGATGAAAAGAATGAGAGTGTGTAAGAGTAGGACCAGTCTCCATAGAGTAGAGAAATTGATAATAGTGCCTATGGGATGCAGTCAGTACTGGACATCAAGTGAGGGGGGTCTGACACCAATGACACCATTTTCTCAACTCCATATGACAGTCAACATTTGTAGTTTGTCCATGTCTATGGACACTGGGCTTACCCATTACATACTCTATATGTATATCTGACTACCTCATTTTATCTTATCTGCCACTGACTACTTGTCATGCCAACAGGCATTTCACATGGAATTATTTTCTCCATCCACATCATTCTCCATTTGGAGTCTTCTTTGTTACAACACTCTTTGTGTGAAGGGGATGAGGAGTGATGGTGTGGGGTCATAAGGTTGAGAGCTTTGTACAATTGTGAGGCACACACTAAAGTGAACCCACATGATCACACAAGAGACTAACACACAATAGCAGATATCTCAGATATACAAAGCTAAGGAATACCACCTACTTAAGTATGGTATATATAGCAAGGAGTCTTTAGGGCAAGTAGACTAGTGGTGACAGGTGCCAGAGGCTTATCTACCAATAGCATATAGTCTTCAGATAGTATCAGTCAGCTATGCACAGCAATTACAAGAGAATGAGTCATAAGTAAGGAATTATCAGCCCAATAAGTAATTGTAAGTATGCCATAGATTGAGCCAAGTGTTGATTTTTACCTATCTTAGGATGCTGGACATACTTCCATATCCTCATCTCTTTCTATCTTTATAGTTCAGGCTCCTCTCTAACTTCATCTAGCCTTTACTATATCTTCTTTACCTTGTCAGCATCTTACCTCAGCACTTCTGCATGTGCTGAGGTGAGTATCTCTTCTGCTCTCTGAGCTCTCTCTTTCTTCTGTGTACCCTCTACCCTCTGGTACACATCTTCTCTATCTTACAGATGTGGCAGTTTTGCCCTCTCCTCTTCCTCTGATGTGCTTTAGCCCTTTTCACAATGTCAATCAGTCTTGGGCTTAATGCCTGTTTGTTTTACATCATTGTCATCTCTCAGTCTGCTGCCCTGCCCACATTTCAACACCACAATTGTGAGATATTTAGATAAGATCAGATTGTTAGATCATAAGATGTAGCTAGATCTTGAGTGACATATAGATTAAAGGCATGGAAAAAATATAGAAAATATAGCAGAAAATAGGTCATTCTAACAGAAGTATGGATACTGATAAAAAGACAAACACAGCATGGATTTGGGTATGCTGTGTTCCTTTTTGAGTTGAGAATGCCAGGCAGGCAGGTGTGAGGCCGACACTTTGTCAAAGCCGAACAACTGAATAAAGCTAAACAAAAGGACAATCGCGCTTCAACTAGTGGATATCCCAGATGATTTAGTGTATAGTAAATAAGAAGAGAGAGAAGAGTACTGTACCTAGCAGATATCCCAGATGATCAGAACTGGAGATTAAACCGCTAGGAGTTTCATACATATATAGTATCCTAGAATGTGCACGGACCATGCAGTACAGTATAGGGCAGGAGAATGAGAAAACAAAGTAGTGATGTCATATCTAATAATAGAGGGGACACGTCATCGCTGACTGAGCTCCGCAGTAACTGTGAGAATGATTGGTGATATTCCGCAGCAGGTGTGAGAAGGATTGGTGAGCATGCGCAGTAACCATGAGAGAATGAATCATAACTAAAGATAGAACAGGCCAATCGGAGATCGGACGACATATGCGTCATCGGCCGATAAAGACGAAGAGAAAGAGTACGTGACCGTGGGAATCGCTTCGATAGATCAGGAGCGATTGTAAGATCTATGATGATAGAGATATAAGAAAATAGAGAAAAATGAAGAGAAAAATAAGGAGAATAATAGTGGCCTGACAGCAGGGCAGGTTGTAACA
>QLPN01004302.1:0-34063 GCA_003314395.1 Albatrellus ellisii | reverse complement strand
GTGATTATAGCGACTGTGGATGATTTTCGCATGCGGCGCGTTAATGTCACTGTGTTCGCCTGATGTCGCTGATGGTCATTTTCCAGCGTTACATGTGCATGATGCTCATCAGCGTTCATCTAGTAGCTCTAGTCGAATCGCACTATCGCCCCTATCGCCCTTAACTACTAATACTCTCTACTTTGGTGTCTAGGGAACTTTACGGCTCACACCCTCCAGCAATTGCTGTGGTTGTGGTTACTTTCCCCTCTCAGCCCGACACAGTTCATATCAACGTCATCTTTGAGGAGTCCGTCTTCCCAGCTCTGGATGTCGTCTCTACACCTACCATCCTGGATATCTTCCCTGCTCCTGTCTCTGCAGCTCCTCCAGCAGACCAGTCTGACGTCAAGGACTCTGACAGTGACGTTTTGGTCTCTGGGGACTCAAATGACAACAACGATGACTTTGCTGATGATGCACCTGATGCAGGTGGTGATGCTGGGCCACCAGCCCTGCATGTCATGCCCCCCCTTCCTGCTGCTCAGGCGCTGCCTCCTGACACTCCCACTGCCGCTCTGGACACTCCTCCTCCTGTCACGCCACCCTGTGCACAGGCACCCTCTTCACTGCCCCTGCGTGTGCACGCCTGTCACTCCGCACGGTGTGAGCATGACTGTGGGCCTCCTGACTCACTGCCTTGGCATGGTGCCCCTGCTGCCTCTCCCAGTCGTCAGCCTCCTCCTGTTCATGTCATTGATCCTGACTACCCCATTCCTGGCACTCACAGCATGTCACCCATCGTCCCATTCACTTCCACAACAGTGCATATGGCCTGTGTGAGTTTGTCAACATCCTCGGTGAGGGGGGGCAGTCAGACGAAGATGACGTCTTTGCGACTCCTCATGGCACACCTTCTGTGTCAGCCATACTCTCTCACACCCTGTCACGTGACCCCTTAACCCTGAAGCAAGCTTTAAGCAGCCAGGACTCTGACACATGGAGGGCAGCCTGCAACGAAGAGCTCTCCTCACTCAACAAGCTCCAGACGTGGGACTTGGTGGATCCCCCACCAGGACACAACATTGTGGGTAACAAATGGGTCTTCAAACACAAAGCCGATGGTCAATACAAAGCTTGTCTAGTCACCAAAGGCTTTACCCAAATCCATGGCATTGACTACAATGAGACTTTCTCCCCAGTTGCTCGCTTTGAATCCCTGCATACCCTCCTAGCCATAGCAGCACTAGAAGACTGGGAAGTGCATTCCATGGATGTTAAATCCGCGTTCCTCAATGGAGACCTAGACGAAGAAATATACATGGAACAACCCCAAGGCTTCATCGTTCTGGGCTCTGAAGGAAAGGTCTGCAGACTCACTAAAGTGATCTATGGTTTGAAACAAGCATCTCAACAATGGCACCACAAAATGCATGGATCGCTACTGGGCCTATCCTTCACATGCACGTACTCTGACTCTGGCATTTATGTTTCTACCTCCTCCTCCAAACCGCTCATAATCGTCCTCTACGTCGACGACATCACCATCCTTGGAGGTTCCCTGTCAGAAGTAGAAGCATGCAAGAAACAACTTCAAGCACTCTTCCAGATGACAGATTTAGGGGAAATTAAGTCATACCTTGGCCTTCACATTACTAGAGACAGAGACAACCGCTCACTGCAAATTGACCAGGAAGCTTACATCGGCGATCTCCTCGATCGTTTTCACCTTGAAGACTGTAATGCGACTATCACCCCTTTACCTCCTGGTGCTATGCCCACAAAGGCTGATAGTAACTATACCGCCAATCCTTCCCTCCGATCAGAGTACCAACAGTTGATTGGCTCCCTTTTGTATGCCGCCATCGTCTCACGTCCAGATATCGCCTTTGCTGTTATGAAGCTCTCTCAGTTCTTATCCAACCCTCTTCCTTCGCATCTCATCCTAGGTCACCACATCCTCCGCTATCTGAAAGGCACCATCCACTTCCATTTATGCTATGGCGGTGGCAAAGACACTGGGATCATCGGGTATTCAGATTCTGACTGGGCGGCCGACTGAGATGATAGGAAGTCCATAGGTGCCTACGTGTTTCTACTAGGCAGAGGTGCTGTTGCATGGTCATCACAGAAGCAACACACAGTATCGCTCTCTTCCACAGAAGCCAAATACATGTCCCTCTCCCAGACCACTGCACAAGGCTCCTGGTTATGGTCCCTCCTGAGCAAGATTGGTTTTGCATTTCCTTCCTCCCTACTAATCTACAGAGACAACAAAGGAGCTATCGATATAGCGACGAATCCTGTCATGACACACGGAATGAAACATATCGACATTCGGCACCACTACATCTGTGACTGCATTTCTTCCAAGGTCATCTCAGTTCATCATCTTCCTTCTATTCATGTTGTCGCCGACATTCTTACTAAATCACTTCCTCTTCCTCTCTTTACGTCTCATCGCTCCAACTTAGGGCTCATTGCGTGTGTTCCCAGTAAGGGGGGGTGTTGACGACCTTTGCTTATTAACATACTCCTTCCTATTCCGTCTTCCTACTGTACACACACCTCAACACACATACACATACATACACACGTCCTACCTACAAACATCTTATGGTCCGTGCACTATAGTTGATACTATAAGTAGACTGTAGTATCGTCACATAAATATAAGAACTATTCCAGTTCCCTCTAAGCGTATGGCCTGTGTTTCACATCTCTCACCTCAAGTAGTCAAGTGAATCAGTGACACTGTCACGCGTTCACTGTCGCACGTCGCTGTAATCTCCAACAGGATGTACCTCAATCAGTGTTAAAAATGACTTAAACCTCACAGTGTACATATGGCTTGTACACTGCAAGACCTGCTATTGTTTGTGCTTGGAGCAGGTGGGGTAGCAGTTCTTAAAGCACCCATCACACTGAAGCACAATAATACTACATGCACAGTATATGTCACTGCAGAAGATGAGCTATTAATCCTGCAGGGTGGATTATCTAGAACACTAGTTCATGGTAAATGCGGGGTCAATTCTTGCTGTAGACGTAGTCTGTAGTGAGAGACAGGATATATCAAAAACGCAACAGGGATGACAGGGCGGTCATCGTATCAATACAGTACGAAGCATCTGCAAGTTTAGTGGGGAGAAACCTTGAATGTCCATCAAACCCTCGATCGGGCATTACAGTAGAAAAGAAAAAAGGTGCAATTGTTGCTAAGTGCCTCGTCCTCAACGAACGACGGACACAAGAGCAGGCTGTAATGCACATCTAGATGTCAAGTTGCAAGGCACGCCAATCTTAAACCATCACTGATGAGCGCTGATGAGCGCCTGGAAGGTCGGGCGAAACTCACCGACGCCAAAGATACTAGTGATGGGTGTAGAGAAACCCTAAGCCTAAAGAAGGTGAACGACTGGTATCGGTATACCCATGGAGTACGCGAACGGTGATGCGACTGAGTTCGCCAGGACCGACGATTACCTGAGCCGCACCTGCAGGTGGCCTGTTGTTCACAGCCATGGCTGCGCATTTTCGATCTGCCGGTATCCCCGTTGTACTAGAACGGAGGACAGCTTGGAATACACCAGCACACCGTCAACAGGAGAACGGCCACTTTGTCTTACCCTCTCGGCAACGAGTGCTGCACACTGTTGATCGAATGGACAGGTGAGGTTGACGAAACCGTGACGGTAGTCTAGCGCCTGCAGGCCACCACGTTTAGAGATATGAGCAGTGATGTCAGGTGCACTCGCCAATCACGATCCTGAATAGCGGCCGGCATACACGCGAAGGTGTGAGGACGACGCGACCCAGAACGCAGTCCGAGGCAGTGGCACAGTTATTTTTGGGCGGAGAGCTCTTGTATAGCATCCCGTACCCAAGGTGTTTGAACGCAGCATCCGACCTGTACAGCAATCTTATGCCGACAAGACCATGTCATACATCAGTAGCCATAGGAATGTTGCAGAGCTTGATCTATCCCAATTAGTGAGGTAAGCTACAAAATCGTTACATGTGATGGTCCATTAATACGGATACCGTGTAGCTGTGACTCGCGCGTGCTCAGAAAAATTAGGAGATGGGAGATATTTCAGAAAGGAAACAGCTATATGACATTGGAGACGGACAACACTAAGACAAGAGGATCGGTTGCTCAAACCCATCTATGCGTGGCACAACATTGTCCGGGAACCGCCACATCATCGACCCAATTTCAGCCGTTGGGCTCGTTGAAGCTGGTAAACGAAGAGCAATAATGATAAGAGACCGCCTTTCTAAGGGGAAAAAAGATATCAAAAGTGACATACCTTACGCCGCTTCTTCAGCCTGGCGGGAAAGATATAGAAAATAATAAGCATAAGGTACGGGAAGCAGGATGATCGGGGACAGACACACTTATGCTTCTTCATCTTCTTCCGTCGCTTCCTCTTAGTGCTATCCATGTCCACATGCAGCGCCTCCGGCATATCGGTCCCAGGGATATCGAGGCCGAGCCGGGAGAGAGCATCTTGCCAGGTGACAGCCCCCCCCACCCGGTTTATGACAAGCGCCCTGGCGAGGAGACGCGCAGCATCTGCATCTGCCTCCGGAGACGCCTCCGGGGGGTTGTCAATGGTGCCCATCTCCGCGGGCTGGACTTGTGTGGCTGCGGGGTGAGGTGGCAGTGTGAAGGGCGGTGTAGACTCAAAGAGAGCGGAAGAGGGCTGGTGGAGGAGGAGTGGACGGTGGAGTGCGAAGAACTGGTGCAGACGCAGATCCTGCGCGCTAAGCGGGAAGTATGGCAGGAGCGGGGATGTGATGGGATAGGCGGTTGACTTGTGCGTTTGGGTGTGTGTGGAGGCAGAGACATCCGCCGTCAAGGTGTTTGGGGCTGCCTGCTGCTGTGGTTCGGGTTGCTGTTGCTGCTGTGGCGGGGAAGATGGCGTAGAAGGCTCATCCGGGGCCTTGGGAGCAGCGGCGGATGCGGAGGAGTCAGGAGAGGGAGGGTCATCCTTAGAGGGCTTGGGTACCGCAGGGGGCTTGGCAGAGTTGAAGTAGCGTCCACGGCCGGACTTGGAGGAGAAGAAAGAATATGATCTGCGAGAAGCCGGGATAGGACGGAGGGAGCGGGGAAGGGCGAGCATGAGTGGGCTGTGGACGACGAAGGCGTCGTTGTCGCCAGTCGTCGTCGGTCGTTCAGATACGGGCAAGGTTGATGACAAGAAAGGACAAGGGCGAGCTCAACAAATAAAGCAAGCAGCGCACGTGGAGTGTGGGAAGATGGGTTGCATGGCCCTGCACACCTGTCTATTCGGCTCTAGATCACGATAGCGGTGGCCAGCGTGCACCAACAATGCACTCTCTCTACCCATCGGTCCTGCGCGCACTTTATCCCCGCGGCTCTGACATCGCGAATAAGCTCGCACCAACATCGCGTTCCTCACCCGCTGCACCGCGCAACACCCCCGATGCCTCCGTCGTTTCTGTGCATCATTCATCACCTGTTTCGCATTTGATCAACGTCGCGCCGTATCATTCCATCGTCTCGTAACATCATCTCGACCCGCCAATCCCGCGCACATGCGAATCCGACCGAAGTCCAAAATGAACATGCCATTGCTGACATACCTCAAGACTACAGCAGCAGCCACCGCCTTTCGTACACCCCAGGTACACGGCACACGCTCAGGTATCCAGCAGGGCCATTGTCGTCGTCGTGTTCGTGCAGGGCTTGATGGGCCCACAGTACCTAGAAAGCCTGGGCCCGGCCCGAACCCTGTCCCGCAGGCTCGGGCCGCCATATCAGTATGCCCAAGTCCTGAGCTTGAAAAAAACACCACTATCTCATCATCTTTAGATATGCCAAAGAAGGAGTGCTTGGAGAACGAAGCTGGCACCTTGACTTATAGCACTACTGGCACCAAGTTGGTTTCCCGAGGCGCACGCTCAAACGGCATGCCGAAAGGCAACATTTCCTGTGATATCTCTACATCACTAGATTTTACTCATATAACTTGAAGGCCACAGCCTTTCATAATATGGACTGCAGACCATTTTGATGATGCTGATCATCAGGTTGTGGTCTATATCCGAGTGCAGGGCAGGGTACCAGCACATTGTCAAGACCTGGCCATGAAACGATGTTTGGTGTGAATTTCAAAAAAAATGTCGCCAAATTGAATTGGGTGTCCAAGCTTTTTTATTTTTTGGTGGAGCTTGTAAAATAGAAGTTACCCCGAATCCGAACTAGTAATTAGGGAGTTCACACCCCTCTATAGCAAATACAGCGGTCACCCTGAGGAAATGTGGTTACACCAGTAGTCAGGCTCAAGATATGAGCTAGCGGTCCCAGTTCAATGCCCAGACCCCAGTACTGTAGTGTTATTTGCCAGGCAAGTGCCCATCACGCGGTGTGCCAGACTAGGTGCTCCAGACGCGGCTCTATGACCATACTGATGTCTATTCGTCAGTAGGTAGTATAATTGTAGTCGGGCGTTTATCGTATGGAGCGTGATCTCTTTGGCAGAATGAAGCCTGTCGGGATCTGTGCCACCGCACCGGAATTTCCAGATCATATGGGAACACTGAGAATTGCTCCTCCCAGGCGGCGATATGGATCATCCAGAAAGTCCGCTTAGAGGCTTCTGTTGCCACAACGTTTGCGCCAGTTCCCATACTGCAGATGCATCACATTCTCCTCGAATGTGCTGCAAATGTTGCACTTAGGGCACGTATGTCGGTGGATCTGTAGCCAGTGTTGACTACAGCGGTAGGCATTGTGAAGGCTTTAATTGGGTGTCCAAACTGAAACTGAAACAGTCCCAAAAAGGAAATGTTAAATCGTGCCACGGTCGGGAAGTGGTATAGTTGCCCGAGCGGCGGCGAGCGTCCGAGGAGGCGGGCCAGGGGAGTGACACTTGAAAATGCTGACCATACTGTAATCTCCTGTGACCCTCCCAACGCCCAGCACACATCATGTCCCCCACTGTTGAGGACACACCTGCCCTCCTCCGTTCCGCGACATCCGGCTTCGACCACATATTTTCCAATGAAATCCACAACGCCCGCGACGTTTTCCGCGGCAGCGACTCTCCTTTCCATTCACTTGGTCTCGGCGTCTGTGCGTTTCTCGAAGCCGCACTTGGCATGGAGGTCAGCTACCGCCAAACATATATTTTCTTCTGCCCGCATGTCATTGTCTTCTCATCCTTTGGATCTGTACTTTAGTCTGGCCTCATGTCAGAGGCAAGCGCACAGCTTGCAGTCGCCGAGGCTGGCGCAAAGAAATGCGCCAAGGCGGTGCGTGGCAGTAGGAACGACGGGCGGTTTCCTCCCGGCACTGAGTGGGAGCTCCTCCATGCCGATGCTACCATCCTCCTCGGTCTCACTCATGCCTTGAGGTATTTATCCTTCCGTCAACGTCAGTGGTGTAACGCCAGAGCAGACCTGTGATGCATCTGCTCTGCCTCTGGCGCTACACCATTGCCTTGTGAATCCCGACTGAGCATTGTCTGCCAGTGAATCCTATATGGGCTATCTGCAGTGTTTGTGAGTTTTCCTATCTGACGGTCGTCTTGCTGGGCGGAGCTCATTCATTGTACTATAGATACGCAATAAATAAGTGCGTACATCCTACCCGGGATTCATCCCATCTAATAGTCCTTGACCAGCGCGCATTCCAAGTTTGCAAAGTATTCACACTACCTTTTACTTTCCTGGAATGATCTCATTTCTGTCGTGCAGGCTTTACAAGATTGTGTTCCCTAACGGTCTTGATGAATATTCAACGCCCTCCGCATCCCGCCAACCATCACGCAAACCCTCTAGCATCCTCAGTAACAAATCACCCACTCCATCTATTTCCGCGTATTCTTTCATATCAGCCTCTTCCTCATCAAGGTCCTCTGGATTCTTGGGTCGTTTCGGCAGCACGCTCAGTCTGCCTAGGTCCTCGTCTGGCATATCTACGCCTGTTTCCTCTCCAACACTGGACAGTCGCCCCATAGATGACATGATTGTTTCGGGAGCGGCATTTGGTAAGCCATGATCATCTTGTAAGCGCAACATCGATTTGACGTCGCGAATAAGGACACGGTTTATTCAATCTCATCCTTTCGCTCCTCCCAGCAAAAGTGAAGTATGTGTTCTTTGTCTGTCGTGTTAGTCACACGCTAATGTATGATTTACAGAAGCGTGGTGGGTTTCTTCGGCTTTAACCATGACAGAAAGCTTGCGCTGCAGGCACTGTATGTCTCCGCAACGAAAGACGACGTCCATTCCGTTTTTGCAGGGTGCGTGTCTTTCGCGTCCCTCTAATCACCCGCAACATTCTCACTGCAGTGAAGGTTGTCGTTGATGACGTACCACGGCGCTGTGCTCCTACTGGCAGGCTACCAGGCGGATGAGCAGCGAATCATCAAGCAGTACGGTATAATTGTGGACAAGTTCGTCGCTCATGTGCTGCACGCATTTAGTGTGGATAATCTGATGTCTGTCCGGCAGATTGGAGGCCCGATACCCGACTGGCTCCCTCTGGATTCTGAACCGCGTATGGCTTGATATTCTTCCCTGACCGAAGAATATCCCGCTGAGATTCGTCGCACTATAGGCGAAGATCCTCCGTATGATGTATGACTCACAGGCGGCGATCAAGGTTCTAAAGGACGGGTTGAGTCCTGATCGAACCCGCGTGTTCAAACAAGCTGACGCATTGGTGTGTGCCAAGGTAGCTGCGTTTGGACGGCGGTTAACCGCTTTCTCAGCTGCTATTTGAGCTTGCGTGGACATTTCTCGCTGATCGGCAGTACAAAGAGGCTGCAGACGCATTTCTCCGTATGACGGAAATAAACAGCTGGTATGACTGAGGCATGACGTGTCGTGTCCTTATTCACTTCGCTCCGCTGTAGGTCACACGCAACTTATTACTTCATTGCGGGCGGCTGCCATTGGTCTCTGCAAAACCATGCTGAGGCGCAGAAGCTCTTGGACGCCATACCATCCTTGATAGATAAGAGAAAGATTGGCGGCAAAGATTTGCCGACGGAAGTTTTCATCAAGAAGAAATGTAAGTGTCATACTTCAACCTGACGCGCCTGATTGGTATGAGGCTGACCGGGGATTATTGCAGTGGCATTTTACAAGAGCAAACAGATGCGGCTGACAAAGTCAGAAAGCAACTATGTGCAAGCGATACGGATTAGTCCAGCAGAAGGTAAGCCATAGCTATTTCTGCCTTCCTGATAACGTCCACTGACATATCATTCCATTAGAACTTGCTATTTGTACGTACCTCGCGCTCCCACCATTATCCTTTGTAACTTCTTTCCCATTGCTGATACTGCCTGGTTTAGTTTGGAACACACACGCCCGCATTAGCAAGGGTACCGCTGAGATACACATATACGAGTGGCTCGCACTCGACCCTGTCGTCGACATCGAAACGCCGTATAAACCCGCCGCTGTCACCGGTCCCGCACCTGAGTCTAAGCCCGCGCTCGAAACACCTGACGAGCTTGCGCTGCGCGCGCTCCTGCTTGGCATCGTTCACCGCACAGCGGGTGTGTTCGCGCCAGCGAGAGCATTTCTGACGGATGCGCACAAGCGCCAGCCGAACCTGACCGTAAGCACCTGGATCGGAAGCGTCGCGCTCTTTGAGCTCGCTGTGCTCGAGCTCAGGGATGCCGCGGCGCAGGAAGAGTCATGTCATGCGGGTGCTGACAAGGAAGATGGGTCGGGCGGGGGCACGGCACACGACGTGTGGGCGCCTGCACTCAAGTTGGCGACGTTGCATTTAGATGCGGCGATTGCGTTGTCAGGGAGCGAGGTCGATCTATCGACCCGTTTGGACAGTCGTATCGCTATGTTACGCGACGAGATTGCACTTAAGAAGGAGATGCTGGCGGTGTAACACGTCGCGGAAGCATGAGGGAATAGATTGGACTCCTATACGATATTTTTTTTTAGTCAATCATCGAACGGGTTCTCAGGTAGACGTAGTTAGCATCTTTTAATGAAGGTCTTTGCAAAAGGATCTTGCATCCTGTCTGCTGTCTCGGGTCGCCACAGCCCAGAATATTAATGCCAGACGCGCCAAAGCTGCCAGATTAGGAACAAGCTAATCTTGCATAACGCTGGCGTGCAACTACTATAAAGTGTGCCAAGAACATAAGCCTGAGACAGTGAACTAAACACATGCTAGGTGTGCTCTCTCTCCTCCCCCTACGCCCACCGCGCTTACGCAGGCGCTGCAGTGATCGGACTCACAGGCGGAATAGCGACTGGAAAATCGACCGTCTCTACCCTGCTCAGGCAACGCGGGATCCCCGTCATCGACGCCGACGACCTCGCGCGCAAGGTTGTGTTGCCTGGCACGCGCGCATACACGGCCATTGTCACCACATTTGGCAGTGGCATCCTCCAGCCCGATGGCTACCTCGACCGCGCGGCGCTTGGCGCACGCGTGTTCGCCGACGCCGCGGAGCGTGCGCGCCTGAACGCCATTGTACACCCCGCGGTGCGCCGCGCGATGGTGCTCGGCGTCGTGAGGTGCTGGCTGCGCGGCGAGCGCGTGTGCGTGCTCGACGTGCCGCTGCTGATCGAGGCGGGCATATGGCACTGGGTCGCGCGTGTTGTCGTCGTGTACTGGTGCGTCTGTTTGCTGCTGGTCATGTCCAGACCCGCTGATTCTGACCCCCTGTCTGTCCCGTCTGTCCCGTCTGTCCGTCACCCCGCCCGCCCGCCGTTCTCGCCACCCTCGCCCGCCGCCCCTATTCCGCGCCAGCTCCACCGAGATCCAGCTGCAGCGCCTCATGAAACGCGACGGCTCCTCGCGGGACGCTGCCCGCGCGCGGCTGAATGCGCAGCTGCCGATCGCGGAGAAGCTCGCGTACGCGGAGAGCGTGCTGGACAATTCGGGCGCGCCGCACGAGCTCGAAGCGCAGGTCGATGCGTTCGTGCGCCGCTTGTGGCGCGATGCGGGCTGGACATGGCGCATCAGCTGGCTCGTGCCCCCGCTTGGGCTGCTGTCGGCGTGCTGGACGCTCCTGTGGCATCGCATCCGGCATGTGCGGAGGGCGAAACGCGGAGGGTGTGCCGGTGCAGGTATGGGTGCGAGCGTGGGTGCGAATGCAGGTGTGAGTGCGGGTGCGGGTGCGGGGATGGACTCAGGATGAAGGGGTGGTCTGCGGCTGGTTTCCAAAAAGCAACATGCCGCTGGCGGGGGGCCGCAGGTGTACGCTGTGCAGATGTACAATCGTTGCTCCACGGCGAACCCCATGGGCTTGCTCATGTATCATCATTTTAGACTCATAGTTTCGCGGTCGGGTGATCAAGCCGCCCAAACTGCAGCCAGTGTGCTTGCAACGGAGGGCTGGGTTGCCGACAGGCCATGGCAAGTTTAGATCATCATGTGTATTTATTCCGATCAAGCCAGCACTGCGAATCAAGATATCGTCGAGGGATATGAACACCCGACCGTAACGAAAGAGTTACTTCAGAAGCAAGCTGACGTCAGTGCAGCAACACGTATTACAGTGTAGCCGACTTCTCGTGCACTAGGATAGGAACGAGTCGTAACGATTATTGTAAGCAAATTCAAGTGTGACAACAGCGCCGCTAGCCATAATGTCTCGACGTTCCGGACACCGACGATTGGTAGTGCAGCAGGCGATAAACGAATGTCACATACAGCCGGAGCAGTTGCACGATGAGTTTGGTGCCAGATGGCTTGAACGGGCGGACTAGTTCCTTCAGAACAGGCAGGCATACGCTGTTAAGGTGATACTAAGCGTACCCTTGTATAGACTGTACGAGTTGTTGGAGGCACGCCCACGATATTCTGTTGGTTACCCCATGCTCAAAAGGCGTCGGGAACAGGACTGTGGAACAGAGGAGATGCCATTAGCCTTCTCGATAGAAAAGAAACCACATCTTGCCCGTTCCAAGGACAAGCACGCATGATGGCGCAAATGAGCTGCTGACATCATGTAACTTAAATGAAGAAACTCGGTATTGCATATCACTAGGGACGTTCGCGGGGGAGCTTGAGATGTTGCATGCACAGACTGCTCTAATTGAAGGGCTTGATGATCTGGAGAGCGTACTTCGGTACGTATGCCTTCAGCAAACTGCAGCTCGCTTGCCGTGCAAGAGTCAGCTTGGCTCGGTCGACTTGGCGACGATATCGATATCCGCCATTATGGCTCCGTAAAGACATAGATCCAAAGACAGATTTCGAAGGAAGAAAGGCAGTTACAATTTTCGTAAATTGGATAAGTACTAGCTCAAGACGATTGTTGCCGCGCTGATCTGTTTCCTGTTTCCTTGAGGCGGAGCCAACTTGAACAAGCGGTGGCACGAGAGCCTTGATCGGCACATAATGATAACAAAGAGGAACTCAATGTGAATGTTTTGGCGACAGGCATTTCTCTGTGATATACTTCGCATGTATTCACTGCTCTCTGGAACCTGACAGCGCCCGGGTCTATACCGGCTCGGACCCTACATAATTGAAGTCTCGATCTTACTGTAACAGAATAGTACCGAAGACCATCGGCGCCTTTGAAGGCATAAGGGAGTCAAAGTCTGGCGCTAATCTCGAACTTGAACGGGCCTGCTACAGCAGTAGTACCGCGTGGTTCCGCCCTGAGTAGCATTGGTACCGGGCAACTCCACTTGGATTATCTACCACGTCCTCTTACCTGCAGCTGCAACGAACTTGAAGGACATGCCCCCGGTTGGATTCTACCTGAAGACCTGGATCACTGAGGGATGACGTATAAGGATCGATATGCTGGGAGGGACATGCACGTGCAGGCTAACCATTGCATCATTGGTGTCGCGCCCATACATCATAGTGATCATGATGGAGACTGAAGACGACCGATCGCCAGATCGTTGTACACCATATTTCCAAGCATGTGCTTACGCCCCCCGTTCACGACGGCGTTCCAGTTGAAATTGAGACTGGCCTGTGCGAGCTTATGTGAGCTCGCAGCGCGGATGCAGGGTCGATACATATAAAATTTAGCGCACGATTGTGCTTCCTCCTCGGGCCTAGGGCAAGCGTACAAAAAGTGTATTTTTTATGTGTTCGACCGCTTGTTTCAATAGAAACTGTGCGTCTGTCTTGTTGGATGGAATTGTGACGGGCATGCCGAGGAGGTTAGTCAGGGAGATCGACTGAGCGTGGAACGTGTACTTGATATTGGGATGTTGTCGCCACTCGTGTTCAGGTGAACGATTTCGACAAGCATGCCATCCTTTGATAATCCATTGTTATTTTGTAGGGCCCCGAATGTGGCCCACTCTCTGAATCTATCGTAGCCACCCGCCGATGTACCTTCCACCACCAGCATGGCTTCGGGGACGTCGAGAGTACTCATTCACTTATTGCCACGGTCGGTTTGGGTGTCATCCCCACTGGCAGGTGCGACACTATCCACCTTTCACTTGCACCATCTATGTAGGTCATACATGATGATGCAAATCATGAAGTGATACATATGATTAACTCTGGTAACAGGCAGGAAAGCCAGGTACATACTTGTTCCCAAAGTTCATCATTTTGTCCCCTTGGTAGCCACTCGTTGATAACAGCTATATTTGTGGCGATCTCCGAATCAAGATCCAAGAGGCAACATGTAGTCGCGGTGTCGAATATGGTGAGGATGTAATGGTAAGGAATATGTCTCCTAGGTTGTCGACATTGTCCATGCTAGGGAGGATGTTGGTTGTAGGAGATAACATCCCTGACAGCTTGAGGTTCGGCATTGCTGACTGTTGTTTTGCTAGTTTTTATGCTATTAAGCATCTTGTCGGGATGGTGGGGGACGTCTAGGGATGCTGTGAGATATATTGGATGGTAGTGGTAGCTTTGGTGACTGAATTATCAAAGCTATCTCATAAGAAGGACCGCCCACAAGCATGCGTTCACGGTCCGGAATTCTAACATGTTTAGATTCCGATGCTGTACTTCTCCCCCGCCTGTCCAGTCCATGTATCCTTCAGCATGGTTTCACCTGTTGTCATTTGCTTACGACATGGACGCCCATCGAACTGGTCATTATTTGCCTTCTTGCCATGTGCTGAGAGATGGGTATACCTCATGTCATGGTCAAAGGCGAGGCTGTGGGCGGGGTGAATTTGACGGATTGTAACCACCCAACAACACCATACCTTGCGCGTCACGAACGCTTGTGATCGGGATGAGCATCGTTCCAATCGGCCAATATGTCGTGCATCGATTGCCTTCTTTATCAGGAAAGCAGAATGACATAACACGTAAAAAGATGACATCGAGTGTCTAGATAATCATGCGGCCGCAGCTCAGCCAATGCCTATTAAGCTCCTATCAGATGACCAGAAAGAACAAGAACATAATGTCTGAAGGTGCCGTATGTTCTCCAGTTGGGATGTGTTTTGCCAGGTCAAAGTCCATTAGTCGACCAGTGCTCCACAGGGACTGAACATGACATTTCCAATACTGATGTCCCGAAGGATACGACGGGAGCATCATCTGATGGCCTGTAAAACATAGTCAGTCTGGCATATGAGAGATACTAGACTGGATATTGACCGTGTTTACAGGCCATCAGATGATGCTCCTGTCGTATCCTTCAGGACGTCAGTATCGAAATATCCGAGTCATGCATACAGGTGACACCGAAAATGGTCAGAGAGTTTAGTGGTGTGATCCAGCTGTTTCCTGAATATCAACAGAAGTGATGCCATGCAATCGACAACGGGCCCTACAAAGTCGAGGTAGACAGACAAGACGATTCTCGACATAGATGGCTGGCCCTGCCGTTCCAATATTTAGCTGGGGTAATTGCCAAAGTAAGTTTTAGCACAGTTTAACTGAGTCTCCAGAAAGCATATCGAATTCAGAGCAGATGAGAAATTGTTATAGCGTATCAAGAATATTACAGTGAGGGAGCCTACGATCGGGTGCCTGAATTCCTTAGGTAGCTCATCATAGCTTATCACACGCGTAGCGGCTTTGGCTAGATTTGACGGAACTTGCACCCGCTGTCATCCAATGCTATCGAACATAGTATTTATCCAGTCCTTGAATTATTATTATGTACGGAGCCAAGACGTTACGAGACCAGATGCTCGTAGATGTTCCATGTCTGCAGAACAACACAAGTAACTGTCAATGGAAATTTGCTTGGGAGGGAAATGGGAAATGGACGTACGTCGCGCCATTGTAACCCCCAGTGATCATTGATCGGACCATCGATCCCGAAGGCTACACCTTTGAACCACCAGAACGAGGCGGATATCGAGAAAGCGAGTGATCCGAATACGATCCACTTCGTACGCTCCGAAAGTCGCCGGGAGGTGAAGACGAAGTGGTCCACAAGGTGTGCTGCCATCAGCACGGAGAAGTACAGCGTTGGAAGCTGCAAAAATTGACGATTAGGTGGAAACGGATACCTATCAGGGTAAAACGTACGTAGTGGTGGACATATGTCACTCGCCCCATAATCATGAACGGCACTTTAAAATGTAAGTGATGAGCCCTCGAAATGGGAGAGTAGATGTGTGAGCCGCACCATAATGTAATATCCAACCAAACAAAGCTACTTTACCGACATACAAGAAGTGGTCCCACTCCCCTGTAGGCAAAGAGAATATGTGAGACGTGGTGTATTGCAGTTTAAGGAAGTACATACTTGGCTCCATATCAACATATCTGCGTTGCATCCGTAGCAAGTACACCCCGAAAGCAATGACGCCAAGGAGGAGACTGGTAGTGCCACCCCACCATACGATGGGGGTTCCGAGAAGGTAGTACTTAGTGTTCTCATTGCCCCAACCGCACATGCGCAGACCGAGACGAAGCCAGGGCCAGTCAGTAGGCTTCGATGCGAGAATGTCCTCTTTGTCAGGATCGGGTATGAGGGCGTTGTTTGACGTCATCATCGCCACGTTCAGATGCCAGAAGTCACGAAAGAACGGAGAACGGTAATATTTGTTGTCGCCTGGGGGCACTGCGACGCACATATTGAGATTTAATTGGATCGAAGGTAAAGGATTATTCGGCGCACAACGATCGTTCCAATGACTCTCAACATTCCAATATGTATGCGCGTCGTTGGGTATATTTTCCTTGTCGCAGCTTACCTCGATCTGTTTGAAGCCCCATTCTGGCAAGGGCTTGTTGGCTGCACGCAGATAACAACCCAGAGCCTGGTGGCGGAAACGCAGCCGGGTGGCCAGTGAGTGAATCCTGCCCACCTGGTTCTTCGCCCCGCGGTTGATATCGTCAACAACCTCGACAACCCAATAGTCGTGGAAATCGCCGATTGTCGAGTTTCCATAGCATGACACTTCCCAGTTCTCCTTGCTCAACGGCGCAGGGATCATATGTGAGTGCAGGTTACGACCGGTTGCGCTGTGCACAAGACGGATGACGTTGCCATCTGCAAGATACCCAATGGGGCCGTTGGGGTCAATAGGAGGCTCCTCCCAGAGTGGGCTGATGATCCAATCGTTATTCGAGTCTTTATAATGGTAGCAGGTCACTTGTTGCTGATTTGAGCCAACAGGATAAGTTTGGACGTGCGAGTGCAACAGGCCACCTCCCCAACCCATGTTTTTGAGCGTGAGTCGCGAACCGAATGCAATGTCTAAAAACATGAGAAGGTGAGTGATAATCGCGCTGTCTTTCAGATACACACACCAAGAGGATTGCTAGCAAAGTCATTCCCGACTAGATTTGCTTGAAACAACGAACTCATTTGAGCGTCTCCCGGGCCAGAATGATTCAGAATCAGGAAGTGAATCTTGAACGAAGCTATATAGACAAGCATAGGTAGAATAATCAAGCAGGCCACCCGCGCACCCCAGTGCCATAATTGAGTTTTCTGTGATGGACCCATGTTAATGGCGATACCAAATAATGAACCTGTAGTACCTACTGCAGACATGCGAAGGTCGCCAAATTTCTCCCACAGATCCTCGATGGTATACAGGCCCACCAGAGCAGTCACAAAGAGTCCGATCCACTTAATGCTGCCATCATACCCTGGCGTTAGATGACTGCAAAGTTATTGATATGTTCAGCTTGCCTTGAGACGCATCCAATAGAGTAGCCAGTAAATGCGAGCCACATCCACCAATCAAACGAGAAAGGCCTGAAAGAGGTGAGCAGTAGTTGTGTAAGCAACAGAACGAAACGTACTGATATTGCTGATTATGAAATTTCGTTAAACAGAACACTGTTGTAAACGTAAAGAAGAGAAGCATGGAATCTAAGAGGATGAACCGTGATATGCATAGCCAGGCAACGTCTAAGACCGAATGGGATTAGCTTTTTGGGTACAGGTAATGCCCTGGGCTACGTACCACACAATACCATGAGAGCAACCAGATGGCAAGCCCGCTGACTCATGCCTAACTCTACAGCAGTATACCATCCCAGAGGTACCATGGCTACGCCAAACGTTGCCATGATGACCCGCATCGCGACATATGGAACGTCCTCAGGATAGACCGTCCCACTTTTGAAATCAAAGCTCCCATTATAACCAGACAATGCTCCAGCGAGGCCGACAAGCATCTTTCCCAATGGTGGATGAACATCGAAGTAGAACTCGCGCTTGAGATAATGTGAGCCGAATTTTCCAAAATGTGCCTCGTCCCAGATGACAATGTTGGCCTTCCCAATCTGATGGAAGCGTGTCCAGCAGGACAGCAGAGTATAGACAGCAGGAGGAAGATGTTCCAGGTTCTGTTCAAAGAACTCTCGCTTTACACGGCGTCAGCCCAGCCCCGGGGTAAAAGAGTAATTCACAACGTACAAATGTCGTTGGAGGTGGGGGCGGAGCTCTCCTCACAGGGCGTCCGCTACCGAATTTTTGCTGCCCAATCTTTGAATACACGTCCTTGCCCTCATCATAGGACCCCCAGTTTTTCTCCTGTTGGATGAACCCGCCTGTCACCTCGGACGCAGGACCGCGTGTTACCCGACGGCGAGCAGTTTCCTCAGTCATGTAATGCAATGGAATCTCTTCTTCTCTACGGGACTGTTGCCGGCTATTTGACGTCTGGAGGGGATAATTGATTTCTTCAAAGTCAGAAGACACACGGGAAGGGGTGGCAGGCGGAGAGTCGATTGTGATGGCTATTTGAGGTGGTCTCATCAGCTAAACCAACTATTTGCACAGCGCGCGCAGCGACAGCGAGCTGGAGGTCAGCGTGGAGGATGATGAGAGACGGTCGGGAAGAGGGATCACGACAGTTTTGTTGCTAAAAGTAGTGGTGACGCGTCAACAAAGCACTACACTACAGCAATTGACTATTAGTACTGCATCACAATGGAGTTCTTTCACGAAAGTGGTGCAACACATTTTGCCGACATAAACAACGCACAGGACTCTCGCAGAGTACGGTAACTTACTATTTGGTTGCATTTCAGAAACAGAATCGTGAGACTCACTCACATCAATGGCTACTATACTGGCAAATTTGGGATATTCCACATGCGTCAAGTGACAGATATATATAACAGACACAATGGAAAGATCACAAGACCAGGCCGATACAACTGGCCATGCAAATAGATGAGCAACTGCTGAAGTGATTGTCTGCTGCAGATCAAACTATTTTGTTGGGTGACGGAAGTACGCAGCTAGCATATAAGGTGTGAAGCAATGTCAAAAAGAAATAGGACAACGACTTACCGGTAACCATAGCATGATCACGTTCATATGGTTCCAGCGTGATTTGTTCTATGGGCTTGAACATCTCCTTGCGTAGTGCCGCAACTTCACTTTCAAAGACAACTGAAGGTGGGGCAGTGGAGTCGATACAGTTCGCTTTGATGGAGATGACTGCATGACCGCCCTCCTTCAAGAAGCTGTGGGCGTTGAGAGCCACTATACGAGCTTGATCAGGTTGTGCGACATCAGCGAAGATGACATCGACCGTAGATAGAAGCATTCGATACTTGTTGGGGAACCGTGCATCTTCCACAATGGCTATATAAAAACGGTTCGTTGAATTAGGCCATTCTCATATTCCAGATAGACATACGAATAACATTTGTCCGCTTTTTTGCCATGTTGATGAGGTCGCGACCAGACCGTGGTGAAAACTCCACAGCGTAGACGACTCCTTCCTACAACCGGCGGTCAGAAAGAAGATTGAATCACAAAGCAGAAGTCTACGCACCGGCCCAACGATGTCGGCGACATGACTCACGCTAGTTCCACTAGCAGCACCAAGATACAGAACTTTCTTCCCTGGCCCAATATGAATGTCCGCTATACCACCCAAAACGCCGGCAGCCAATTTGCTCCGGAAGGGATTCCACACGCGATACTCCACCTTCGTGCCTTCCTCCCCTCCTTCGATTGAGATGCGCTTTTCACCATACACGGACTCCCCAGGTACAAGGTTTTTTGTGACAAGCATTGATTCCTTGCCTTTCGCGATGAAAATGCCAGGGTGCCTATGGGGCTCAAGGATCACATTCGACCCTCCCTTTGAGCCAAATTTTCCGCCGCCTCGGCCACCACCACCACCACCTCTCCCTCCGCGGCCGCCTGTACCACCACGACCGCCGCCACGCCCACGGGACTGAATTCCCCCGCCACGAACGCCTCCCCCTGCACACGTATCAATAAACGCGACCTTCCACAGGAGCCAAGCACTACGAACCACGACCGCCTCGCATGCCTCCGCCTCCGCGTCCTCCGCCCCGACCACCTCCTACCCCCCATGAGCCACCTCTAAACCCACCACGATTTCCTGAAGCTCCTATACACCACGAAGGTCAACCCCACAAAGATTAACGACTATTTTCCTTGCACAACAGTTTACAAAACGAACCAAATGCCATTATACGCCCTGGCTGTGTGCTGCAAATCGACCACAAGCACCGTAGAAATTTTGGTAAAGCGAGCTGTGATTGAGAGTGCACAAATAAAGACAAATGTTAATTGCACTTGCGATAAGTATGTACGTAATATTGACACAATGCGATCAGATTAGATTGATTTAGATCTCCAGATATGTCCAGTTTTTAGACCCGAGATAATAACGATCTATTGATATTCCGCCTGCCGATATTACGGTAGCGGGGTGCCGTGCAAGCGCGGCTTTCCTTAATTTGCCGAGCCAACTCTTATTTGTCATTACACCTGGGAAATGGCTTCGCATCATTATCCTCTTTTCCGCTATGATACATCCTCCTCTCTATTGAGCGCTACACGGTGTGGGGTCTAGGATCTATAGTTCATATCTCTGTCAATGTGGGGGGAAATGACTGAGGTGACGCGTGCATATCGCAGCTGTTATGCAGAGACAGTCGAACATCATACAAATAAGAACATACGGCATGCGATGCAGCACGGACACAAAAGTCGATCTCGACTCGGATGCACTTGTGATGGCCCAGACGGATGGCATGCTCGTCCTTCCATACCGGCACCTCTCATTTCAACATAGTGCGCTCCCTTACAATGGAAAGAACCTGCCAGAATCCGCTATAGCATTCACGGTGACTGATCAGACTAATGTCTGCGCATAGATGACCCGATATCCCAGGGCACAACCAGTAGTCACGTTGATTCATACTAGGTCCATACTCTTGATCCATCATGCATCAGGACCGATAGACCCGACCCCAGCACTAGCGACGACGTTTCGCGGCTGTATATGCAGCGAAGAAGTCGATATAAATCAGAGCTGCATTCACACACCGCAGAAGCGTCCATATCACTGTCCAAATGCGTCGGCGTTTTTTTTCCACATATATGCCGGCTTGCTTAGAAATGAGCTCTCGCCCCCCATCCCCCTTCTCCCCACCTCCTTCTGACTAAGGTGCAACATGTCTAGCGATATCGTTCAATATGAAGCGAAGGACAGTCTACCGCGGTCGCTTGACCATTCGACCTTGCGAAAAGAGGTTAATGATTATGACCATGACGTCAAGAACGAAAAGGAGGTCCCTATCATCGAGGATTTTCCGGACGGTGGGTTGAGGGCCTGGCTCATTGTCGCCGGAGTACGTCAGAGATCTTCCATGTTGGCACACTGACTGAAGCACGATAACGTAGGGGGTAATGGTGACTTTCTCAACGTAAGCCTGCTTCTTATGGCGCATATCTTTTCAAGCCCCTAATGCTCATGTCTCTCTAGTTTCGGTTATGTGAATGCCTGGGGAGTACGTGTCTTGGCCAGTATAATTCATGTGTGACATAATACGACAATGTTGTGCAGGAGTTTCAAGCGTTCTATCAAAACGAAACACTGAAAGACACTTCACCATCAACAATGTGCGTCTATCGTTCCCCATATGCTGAGGCATCTAGCTGCCCATAATTCAACTCCTGCCAGAGCCTGGATAGGTTCAGTTCAAGTACATATTTGCCATGACTATACGACTTGGTCACTTTAGTACTAACCAGGATATGACACTAGTATTCTCTCGTCTTCTTACCTGCACTCGTTACGGGTCGCATGTTCGACATAGGCTACTTCAGAGTTCCTATGATTTGTTCGAGCGTCTTGATCGTGGTAGCAACATTCCTAGTCGCTGAATGCAAGAAGTACTGGCATTTCTTACTCTGCCAGGGCTTTGCCATTGGTGTAAGGAGCTTTCCTTTCCTAGCCTGTCCATGCTTTTACAAGTCAAACATAGCTTGCATCCGGTTTTTTGTTCGGACCAACCCTTGCCATCATTTCGCATTGGTTTTCAAGGAAGCGGGGGACGGCATTAGGAGTCGTTGCTACTGGCTCCTCTTTTGGTGGTACGCTCTTTCCTATCGCGTTCCGCAATCTGCAAATGAAAGTTGGGTATGTCAACTTTTGACTCATGAATGTTCTGGGCATGATTCTGATCGCTTCTTTTGGTCAAGCTTTCCATGGACCATGCGTATATTTGGATTCATTCTGATTCTCACCGTCGGAATCGCGAACCTCGTAGGTCTATCGATAATCTTATAAATTAGAGCTTTTCTGATAGATGCAATGTTCAAACCCTATCAGGCTTTGGACAGACGTTTACCACCTAAACATGTGTCGGGCGGTCTGTTCAATTGGGCTATCTTCAAGTCTGCCGCTTATACGACCTACACTATTGGGGGCTTCATCTCTTTCCTGGGGTTATATACCAGTACGGACGGCTTATATTCGCCAATCATGGTTTGGCGTCTCGTGTTTGCTCATAGTCGCGCATGTTGGGATAGTGCTCACGTACATTAACGTGAGCGGTCCGTCGCAAGGCATCGATGACAACCTAGCGTTCTACCTCGTTTCAATAGCCAACGCATCGTCTGGGTTCGGGCGGATATTCTGCGGGCTTGTCGCGGATCGCATAGGTGAGATGGGCTGTCACACATCATCCTACGTATCTTTCTGGACTATCATGACTGTCAGGTGCACTCAATGTCATGGTGCCGCTCACAGCAGCCGCAGGGATTATGACGTACTTATGGCCATTCGTGTATGGCACAGGACCCGTCATCATCATCATTATCATCTACGGGTGAGCGGATTTAAGGCTGCATCATTGGCAAAGTCCTTGACACTTTTATGCTGGGCATACAGGTTTTCGTCTGGGGCCTACGTTGGCTTGTTGGTGGCACCTTTACTAGCTATTGGTGATACGAGTGACGCTGGTCGCCGCTCGGGAATGTACATGACGATACTGTCGTTCGGGGCCCTCGCAGGGCCTCCAATCTCTGGCGCCATCATTGTCGCTACAGGTGGTTACAAGGCTGTTGGCGTCTATGCAGGTACGTCCAAACATCGCAGTACATATAATGACCGTAACCCACTTAGCTTCCCGCCTACAGGGTCGGCAGTGATGGTCGCCGTCGGCTTCATGGTGTCAACCCGGCTTATCGTTGTAAGGAGCCTGTGGGGCAAGTTTTGAGCATCGCACACCGACACGGCTACGACATGTTTCATGCGTCACGGCTTTATCGTATATTGTTGATAGACACTTAGATGCTAACGTAGACCGTGCCAGCCAGGGCATCGCAGGTGTCATTACGTCACTACCGTGTCTGATGTTGCACTGTGCTCCTGGATAGAGCTGTGTCTAATTTCCGATTGTAGCTAGCACTCATTTAAAAATGGACGCTGGATCAGTAGCGAAACTGCACTACTGTAAGAGCGGGTGCTTTGCATCAGCAGCGCTAGTACCTTGAAGCAGGGGCTTGGACATGAGATGGAGTGGTGCAGAAAGCAGCATCAAATACAGTATGTACTCTTCTGCAAATCCGAAGCACGACAAGAGTTCGAAGAGCGCTTCGGGCCGAGTTGAGAAGTTGCGCTGAGTTTAAATTTACTCGGAAGGCTCCGGAAGCTTTCGCTGATGGGGGCGAAAAATTACCATTGCACACAACGACCCTCTTACCCAGTAGTCCGTCGATTCTCTACACCTTGTCTTTCGCTGTCGACACCATCGTCGACACCAAGAACCTACCTACAACAAAAGTATATCATGTCGGCGTGAGCAGTAGTGTTCCTTCTGAGCGCCTGTACCATCTGAAGCATTTGCATTGCAGCGAAGACACCCTCCAGGATGTCCCCGAGGGGGAAATTGAGTCAAACTGGGATCAGATCGTCGACAAGTGAGTGCATGCCCGTACCAATACGCAGACCCACTGATTGATCTTGCCCGCGCTGGCTAGTTTCGATAATATGGATCTCAAGCCAGAGCTATTGCGCGGTGTGTACGCATATGGGTGAGTGCCTATGTGCGGGCACATGCCTTCGATGTTGACCGACCGTCTGCAACGCAGTTTCGAGCGGCCATCGGCCATCCAGCAGCGTGCGATCGTCCCGGTCATCAAGGGACACGACGTCATCGCGCAGGCACAGTCTGGCACGGGCAAGACAGCGACGTTCTCCATCTCGATCCTGCAAAAGCTCGACCCAGCGGTGAAAAGTACGCAAGCACTCATCCTGGCGCCGACGCGCGAGCTCGCGCAGCAGATTCAGAAGGTCGTTGTCGCGCTCGGCGACTATATGAGTATCGAATCACATGCGTGCGTCGGGGGCACGAACGTCCGCGAGGATATGGCGAAACTACAAGAGGGCGTGCAGGTCGTCGTCGGTACGCCTGGCCGCGTGTACGATATGATCAACCGCCGCGCGCTCCGGACGGATACCATCAAGATCTTCTGTCTTGATGAGGCCGACGAGATGCTGTCACGCGGATTCAAGGACCAGATCTACGAGGTGTTCCAGCTGCTTCCGCAGGATACACAAGTTGTCCTGCTCTCGGCTACGATGCCTATGGACGTGCTTGAGGTCACGAAGAAATTTATGCGCGACCCCGTGCGGATTCTCGTGAAGAGGGACGAGTTGACCCTTGAAGGTATCAAACAATTCTATATTGCGGTTGAGAAGGAGGAGTGGAAGCTAGACACGCTGTGCGATCTGTACGAAACCGTGACCATCACACAGGCTGTCATCTTCTGCAACACGAGACGGAAGGTCGATTGGCTCACAGAGAAAATGACCTCAAGAGAGTTCACTGTTTCTGCCATGGTAAGAAAGCAGATCATGGTTGCTACAGGTGTGACTGACGTAAATTTAGCATGGTGACATGGACCAGAAACAACGGGAGACTCTTATGAAGGAGTTCCGGTCTGGTTCGTCCCGTGTTCTTATTACGACGGATCTACTTGCTCGCGGTATCGATGTGCAGCAAGTATCGTTGGTGATCAACTACGATTTGCCGACGAACCGGGAGAATTATATCCACCGTATCGGTCGTGGTGGACGGTTTGGTCGTAAGGGTGTGGCCATCAACTTCGTGACGACAGAGGACGTGAGGATGCTGAGAGACATCGAGCGTGAGATGCCACAGCGCCTCTGCTACGCAGCGTACAAAGCTGATTCATGTTTCAGAGTTCTACAACACGCAGATTGATGAAATGCCTCTCAACGTTGCGTACGTCCTTTCCCACGGAATGGTTGTTGTTGTTGTCGTCGTCTTGATCGCTGACGTCCTGGTTTTGTCCTGCTCACAGCGATCTCATCTAGATGTCTTTGTTCCTGCATTATGCGCTTACAGTCCAGATTCCTGGCATATTTCTTTCTCACCGGTTGCACTAGTAGTATACAGATCCCTTTTCCTTTTGCGCTCTTTCTTTGGTTCCATGCTCCGCTTTGTTGCGTTTCGTTCCACTCCGACCCCTGACCAACGCTGGGCTACTTTTTGTCAAATCCACTGATATTCTTTGACCAATGCCCAAAAAGTGTCGTAATGTCGACTTGTGCATTTTTTTCCCATCATTGCGGTCACGCCACGAGGTGCTATCCTACGACGACATAGAGAAACATGTACCATTGGGTGAAATGGCAATAATGTACGTTTGGTGGAACAACGGAGATTACGAGATGTGGGAATGAGCTAAAGTGAGGCAGGAGGTACGGCCAGGCAACGTTAGGCTATAGTCTAAGTGATAGCACGATGGATGACTGCCCTGAGACGAGATTGGGGCGGTGGCGCGGTTGATGGCAGACTAGTACGTATCAATGGGGCATTAATTGTCGTGCGAGACGGATGAACGGGACATGTCGCGGCGCATCGGCAAACTGCGGATCGATATCGGCCTCGGATGCACTAGGCGTTGCGGCGTGCTTGTCCAGGCTCACAGCCGAACAATTCAAAGGAGAACGCCCAGCACAAGGCAGTGGTACTACCGTCAGTCTTGGACAATGCTTGAGTCTCCGGTATCGTGATGTACCCGGCCTATTATGTGTCCCATTTATTACCACAATGTCATCTCCTTCCTACCTTACCGCCCTTCACCACACTTGTCTGCCCACGCGCAGCGCAACGTGTCTGCAGAACAAAGGTGTTCGTCCGCGCTCCCACTCCCATCCCCAATTGTTGGCGTGCTACCTACTGTGCTACATATACTGGCCATCTGCATACGTCGCTCAGTCTCCTCCACCTATCCACACGCCGCTGTCTGATCTCGAACTATTGCCACATTTTCCCACTGTCGCCTCATTATTTTCGTTTTCGTTTTCTTTTTTTTTACCCAACAGTCGTTGCGTCATGGCCTTGGTCGAACTGTCGCTCTCCTTGCCACACATCCCCAGGGATCCTTATAAATACACCGTGAGTCCCTTTTCCCCTCCGACATGTCTCCCAACTCTCAAAAAAAGGTTAAGCCCTCCCTGACCATCGCCGTTCCTCGACTATCCGCAAGGTCCAGTCACGAGTCTTTCGGACACTTCGACGCACCCGCCACCGAGATCGTTGACCGTCTCTATATCTCTGGCCAGGAGATCGCCGAGGACGCGAATGCACTTGCTAAATTTCGCGTCACCCACGTCCTCTCCGTCATAGAGAACCCCATCAACATCCCACACATTCACGAGTCGCAGAAAAAGCTGATCTCCATCTCGGATCTTCCCTTCGTCGATATCGGCACGGAATTACCGTCCGCCGTCGAATGGATCACTAAGGCCCTCAACGATGCAAATGCGCGTGTGCTCGTCCACTGTGGCATGGGCAAGAGTCGTAGCGTCACCGTCGTCGGCGCGTACCTCATGGCTCAGACTCAGACTCAGCCCGACGCAAACAAAGCCGTCGAATTTATCCAGAAAAAGCGCTCATTCGCGCAACCCAATGAGGGCTTCATGAGGCAGCTGCACGAGTACGAGAGGTCCCTTCAAACGACCCACTGAATTGCACCCCTGCTGACGGACGCGACAACACTGGACATAATGTTTACTTACGCTCTCGTGATGGACTACGACTGGGTTAGACTTGGACAGCATTCGCTACCCCGCTACTCTACGACACGGCCATAATCTATGGTACAATCAAATTACTATACGTCGCATATAATATTGTATATGATGAATCTTCCCCATGCTACATTATATATCTATCTACTGCGCCGTCCGCTGCCCCACAACCTCTGTTACACAGCTTAGTGTAGGGCTTTAGAGGGACGATAGAACACATACGATAGACCGCAGCGGACGAGAATGAGGAAGAAAAAAAACACTAGAGATAATTGAAAAGCAGCCGCGCACAGACACGCCTGCGCTCTTGACATGGGAAGAACAGAGGCACAGCACGGCAGAGAACTTATGACCCGCAACAGACTTGACCAGTTTTCGGTTGCTGGTCCAACGCCAAGGCACCGTTTGCCGGCTTGGAGAGTTTGACGCCAGGGGACTGCATGTGCAGCCCGATGGCGACATGCCCAGTCACCGCCATGACCCATTGACACATCCGATTTCATCGATCGCATGCCGAAACCGATCCACATCAATCAGCAGATTCAGCATGTAGCGCCACATTGTTCGCGAACCACAGATTCACCATCAGCACAAGGAGATGAATGCGCGGATGACGGAACAAAGGCATACCCACGTTCCCAGAAATAGATCAATGCGTGAGAAGGGGGAAGTAAAGGAGAGGATATGGTCAGTTCTGCGGAACGAGCGTGAGGACGCAGGGCACGTACCCTCTCGTCGTCAAACACGCCTCTGCGGATCTTCTGCAGGATGTCGCGACAGGCCTGCTCAAATGCGGCCTCAACGTTCTGCCCACTCTTCGCGCTCGCCTCAACGAACAACAGGCCTTCTTCCCGCGCCCAAATATCTGCATCGTCCGCCAACACCTGCCGCCGCGCGGGGTCGTCCGTGCACAAGTCGACTTTGTTCCCCACGAGGATGCATGTCAAGTGTGGATCCGCGTGCGCGCGTACATCCGCGAGCCACGAACGCGCATTCTGGAAGCCTGGTGCGCTGTGTGTCAGTGATCAACGGAATGTGGCATTTTTGCGCGCGCAGCAGCATGGGGTATTGCTGTGAGGGGGTGGCGCGGCGGGCGGAAGGAGCAACTCACTTTGGCGCGAAGTGACATCGTAAACGAGGAGACACCCTGCGGCACCACGATAGTACGAGCGTGTGATCGAGCGGAAGGATTCTGTACCTGCAGTGTCCCAGCCTAAGAGGCACCACAGCGTTGCAGCGTCAATCAGACAGGCTAAGCAACACCGCCAGACGCGGACGTACACTGCAGCTTCACGACCTTGTTTTCCTCGGGGATTGTTATAAGCTTTGAGCCGAACTCGACGCCGAGCTAGGCAAGTGCGTAGAGGAGATACAGATCGACCGGAGCGAATGTGTCGGTAAGGAACGATGCCGGGTGGTAGTGACAGTGCATAGGATGAGCATACCGCGTGTGTTGTGGGTACATACATATTTGCAAGAACGACAGGACGGACGAACTGTGGGATCCGGATTGGCAAGGAAGCGCTGGTCTGTCAGGCGCACAAGCAATGATGATTTGCCGACAGCGGCATCTCCTACATCATTTGGAATAATGAGCGGAGGAATGCACAGGCCCGTCATGGTTGTGTCGCATACCCGTGATGATGAACTTGAGGACGTAGTGCCAAGAAATACCAGACATAGTTGCGGCGGTGCGAAAGTATCACCTACCACTGGAAATGAGGAAAGAGATTCAAAGTATCGTAGTCACAGGGCAGATCCAGCATAGCCGGTGTCAAGGGTGGTCTAGGCGAGGGAGGACTCGTGGACCTACCGAGGTCCATGAGGTATAACCGGACCATACCGGAGCAACTCGCTCTTTGTCCTCTTTTCTTGCAATCCAGCCTCTCCATTCAATCACCATGTCTTCAGCTACCTGGCGCCAGTTCTTTACGTCTGTCTACCTCTTTCCTAGCACACTCTTCAGCCAACTTACATGGCATTCACTTTAGGTACAACAAATACACCCAGATCGCAGCACGCGCTGTGCGCCAGTCACTCAAGGAGAACGAGCGGGTGGTTGCTGAGAAAAGGGGCTTCACTGCCCTTCGCTACCAGAACTGGCAGAACGGACAGGGTGGCGAACAGGTGCGTGCTCCTTGTATTGTTGCAACCCTTATTCTGAGCACTGCCTGACCGTCTATACATTCCGCACCCCAGGTCCTCCTGAACCCTGCGAAAGAAGGCTGAGTCCGCAGCATAACACTTGCACGCGTCCCTTCGCGGGGGGCGAAGGGGGAGCTAGCAGGTGCCATTCAGGCGTGTTGCAACCGCTCGTATAGAATAGGGCATCCGGTTCGGTCTATCCTTTCTGTTAATTAAGAAAACCAGTTCTATCACAATGCGCATGTCAGCGCATCGGCCAAGTAGCGTTTGAATATCTACTGATATGATGCGTGCGCAATGCTGCTTCTTACTTTGGCAGCTCCGTGTCCGTTATTCACCAGGGAGGTGATTCTCCGATTGCTGCGCGCCTCCCCATCACCACGCGTTGTCAGGCTCTTCATTGTTCCTGTATGAGTTGGCTGTGTGCTATTAAGTGGAGATAGCGAGGCCTCGGCAGTGACATGTTTGAATCCACAATACAGCCCGGCGATTCACAACCATATTTTCAGCACTGGGGTGCACGGACTTTGATGAGGTGATGACTTGACAACCTTGTACAGTCGACTTGCAGCCCAATTTGGTAAAATTGAATTGAAGCTACCAAATTCGGCTACGAGCAAGTCGACCGCAATAATATTGGACAATGTGGGACTTGAAGTCAACCAGTCATGAAAGAGTACCATAGCAGTCAGTCGGATTAGGGTGTATAAGAGCGAGCTCCCGCGAAAACCCGCAATGTCTTCCTTCTGCCATTGATTCACCATACAACGTGTCCTCCTTGAGCGAACTCGACTTCTCCACTCTTTTTTTTTTACGAGTCTTCGTTTTGCACCACACAAGATCGACAAGCGCAAACTGGCGCAAACTTTGCGCCACCACGTGGTTCAGGTGTTTATCAGCCGGCTGCGTATTTTTTCTTTCTTCATCAGATCAATCATCTTCAAAATAATCACCATCCGATCCTTTCTGCCTGTAACGTGCGTATTGCTCTACATCCCCCATGCCGGGTCAGCTATCCATAGTAGCTCGGCATCACGGAACACCTCGCGAGAAAACACAACTCCTGACGAGCTTTCTTTCCGGCCCCCACTTTATCTTCCCTCTCCAGGTCTACACTGAAAAAACGTCAACAACAAAATGTCGGGTGCACGCGGATGCTTTAACTGTGGTGGCTGTGCGTGGTGTTTTCGTGTTGTTGCTGTCGTTGTCTACCTCCCATGTGCTGTCGTCGCCCTTGGGCGGTCGCGTTTGTGAGATGGCATGCCATTTCGTAGAAACGACTGACAGTACATACCATCTTCTGTCTCCTTTCTCCCCATTTTCCTTATCCACCCCTTTTTTTGGTGCCTTTTCTCTCCGATTTTGATTTCTTGTTGTCTTCTGCGCGTGGTGCGGTGCTGACGGGGACCGCGTCCTTTTATTTTTCATATCTATCCTACACGTCCATACTGGTTCCACGATTCGACACACACTTCGCAATGCATGCACAATAAATCGAATCTATTTTGATTTTTTTTTATGTGGCATGGGGCCGGTCTGTGCGCTCTGTTTGGTCGTCGCCAACATGATCGTTGGGTTGTGGCCCGTGTCGTCGCCTCAGTTGGTCACCAGGCTGCAAACTGCCCCAAGGCAGGCACTCCTACCTGGTAATGACGCTTGCGGTATTACTCTCTAAGATTGTGCTTTGACCATCATATTTGTATGGCGCATTGTCTACAGCTACAACTGTGCGTATCTCTTACCTATCAGGTTACGGAAATGTCTTGATGGTATGAATAGGTGGTCTCGAGGGCCATGTCTCGCGCGATTGCACGATGGACCCATCGCCCAAGACCTGTTACCGGTGCGGCCTGGAGGGTCACATTGTGGGTGCTTTTCGCCTATGCCACTGCTTGGTCATAATTGACGCCCATGCATTTAGTCTCGCGAGTGTTCCGATAACTCTGGTGCCGGTGGCGACGGTAAGTGGTATGGCAATAGTAGAGCCAGCGGTGCCCCAGGCAGGCCAGGCGCAGAATGCTACCGGTGTGGTAAAGTAGGCCATATCGTGCGTGCATGCCCCGAGGCGCCTAATACTCAAGGTCCTACTGGTTACCGAGACGTTCAACGCAACTCCAGCAGTCAGGGGACCTGGTACGGTGGCTTTGTGACCGTGTATACTGTATCAGTGATTGATCGTGTGCTGTTCATCCGCACATAGCTTCACTTGCGGTGGTGCTGGCCACATAGCGCGCGAATGCGGACAGGGCCCTAAATGCTATAACTGCTCTGGCATTGTGAGTGCACGAACATCGAGTCGTCTGGTTGCAGAATTCTGACGCGTTCTGCCTTTGTAGGGTCACATCAGCAGTAGCTGCTCCCAGCCCCAAAGGCGTGCATGCTACACTTGCGGCGCGGAGGGGTGAGTAGTTCGATTATGTGCTATGTTCAGTGCTGACTACTGCACGCTTTATAGGCACATCTCTCGCGACTGCCCGGGCCCGACAACTGAGGGCGTTTGAGGTATATCTGTGCTCCTTGCATCGGGCTGTCGACGACATATTGCATCTTCCCTGTTCGGCTGTTGAATGATCCGTCTACATCATTATCACTCATGCTTGCTTTCCATCTGTTTCGTTTTCGTACTAGTCATAGGCCCAACCAAAGTGTCATGTCTTGCTATGATGTCTGTTTCTTGTAGCGTTCGCTATTTGTTGATACACACGCTCCGACAATAGCGAAGTGGGATCAGTGATATGCTGCATGGGGCAGATAACGTTTCCTTGTGCAGGCATACTAAGAGGGATATCAAGGGTGCAGGCGTGCACACGAGCCAACAAAATGTCCGAGTGAAGATGAAGCCGGTCTAACCCGATGGTATTCCCACGGTGTCCCCGCCACCGTTAACGTCCACTCCTCCGCCTATCACACTATTTTGACTTTCCCTCTTTCTCCCTTTCCTTGTCCCCTCCTCGTCCTATCTCTAGTGCCGTCCCGCACTCCTAGGCTACCCTTTTTTTTTTTCACTTATATATTCTCCTCCAGTCCTAACTAGATACATAGAGATGCATCCTGCTCTCCGTATTGCAGCCCGCCCTGCGTGTCGCTGCCTCACAACTGCAGCTCACCCCATCGCGTCTTCCTCCGCACCCCATGCCGCCTCCGTCATCCCCCTCTCTAATGTGGAGGCACAATGGGAAAAACTGAGCGTCGAGGATCAGATCGCCGTGCACCAGCAGCTCGAGGCGCTGCAGAAGAAGGACTGGAAGGAGCTCTCGCTCGTCGAGAAGAAGGCCGGTGGGTCCCGCATTCTGCTCTTGTCTACAAACCCGCTCCAGCCGTCGTCCCCCCACTGTCGGAACTCCGAGCATCGGTTTCGGCACTATGACAGCGACACGTGTTGTCGCATTTTCGTTGTTCGTCGTCTGCTTGTGTGTCCGCATGCACTCATACGCGCTCTCCAGCGTACTACGTCGCGTTCGGCCCTCACGGTCCCCGAACACCTGCGAATCCCCCAGGCACGACCGTTAAGGTCATCTTCGGCGTTGTGGGTCTCATGGCACTCGCTGGTGTCGCCTACGCAGGTGTCCGCCAATTTGGTTGGTACATTCCTTGTTTGCCAGTCGGGTTCCACAAGCTGACCGGCCCGTGGTCGTTTGTGTATATAGGTGGCGCCCCGCCAAGGACGATCACAAAGGAGTGGGAAGAGGCTGCGAACGAGCGCGCCAAGGAACTCAAAATCAATCCTATTACAGGTGCGTATGCCGTCACCCCCGCTTGTTCTTACGATATGCTGAGTGCCTTGTCTACACGCAGGTATCTCATCGGAAGGGTACTCAGGCAAGGGCTATGTCACGCACAAGTGACGCGCATCTGTGGTTTGTTTGGATTAGAGCTGGAGGTGGGGCCAGAGGCGACGAATTTTGCACGTGCCCGCGTTGCGTTGCGAGTAAATTACATGGCACATTCGTGCTTTTGCTGTTTTCTATTTCTCTCGTTTTTGACAATGCTTTGCGGGTCGTGTTTCTGCACTCTACACTTGTCACGCTGGCGTCGGTTGGACGGTCTAGGACTTTGGCGTCTGGTCTGAGAACACAAGCGTTCTGGCCTGTGAGGGGGCACTGCAGCTGGACATTATCGGCATCATCTCTGCAATCAGTAATGACAAAGTCTTTTATATTGTTCTAAGACGCTTGTTTGATGCGACGTCCTGGGCTTTCTCAGTTTATGGAATAAGACTACACCCTATGACTTTCTGTCAGCTTTTGTTCACATCACTTGGGCACTGCGGCCATGTGTATCCGGCAACCTGGTACAGTACGTAATATTAATAGACTTGTACAGAGAGAATTTATCTCTACAGATGCTCAGGCAAGTGTCATGCTGGGAAAGAAATGAGTGAGCATGTCCTACAAACCCTTATCTTCGTTACTCCTTTTACTTGCCTCCTCCTTGGGCTTCTCCTTCTCGCTTTCCTTCCCGTTCTTTTCTGCCTTCTTGTCTTTCTCTTTACCCTTGCCCTCTTCCAGCTCTACGCGCCCGATAGTTGCCTTGTTGTCAACAAGTGCGTGTAGGGCGATTACAGCGCGCAGCAGGCTGCTCAGATAGACGACGAGTAACTCATCGTTCGTGCTTGACGTGAACGCCGAGGTGAGGACGGGCTCGTTGAGGTTTGGGAGGAGATTCAGTGCGTCCTGGAGGTGATAGACGATCTGGTGGTTGATGGGCATGTCTCCGGCCGCGACGTCGATGAGGTATTTCTGGATGTCCGATATGCGGGACTCGAGGCCGCGCAGTGAGGCAAGCTGCTCTGAGACGCGTGTCGTGAGTGTTGTCGTTGTCGAGTCTTTGATGTCGCGCAGGAGGTGTTCCACCCCGATCTCCTCCGCCTCTTCCGCCTCTATCGCTGAGGGCGCGTGGAGGAATGTTTTGCGTGTTTCTGTGCCATCCTGGCTCGTGATGTAAGATGCAGGGGCCGATAGAGAGGTAGTAGGGAGCAACGCACGTCCTTGATCTCCTCAACTGCGAAGTAGGCATCTGTCGGGATGCCCACGGTGTGTGGCCGCACGTCCACGATGACCATGACTGGCCGGGCGATGAACCGCTTGAACAGCTCGTTAATCTCGAGGTCGGATGCGCGTAGCTTTGGCCCTGTGTGATACCACCCGATCATGCGTTCTCGCGCTGCACCGGCGGTCAGACCGGCGTCCAGACTGGCGAATACATGACTCACGGACCGTTG
>QLPN01004290.1:0-14233 GCA_003314395.1 Albatrellus ellisii | reverse complement strand
AGGATCAGTGGGCAGGTGGGAGAGGGTGTCAGCAATGGTATTTTCAGGGCCTTTGAGATATAGTATATCAAAATTGTATTGTGAGAAAAACTCCTGCCAATAGCTTTGATGGCAAGAAAGGTCACACTGTGTGAAAAAATTCTCAAGAGTGCAGTGGTCAGTATGAACAATGAAGTGAGAACCAAGGAGATTGATGTGCCACTTTTTGAGGGCATGTACAATAGCAAGTAGTTCCTTCTTGTGTACTGGGTAGTTGAGTTTGTCACCAGTGAGCTGACCAGAGTCAAAGGTGACAGGGCAGGCAGTCTCCCAGGTGGGGCCCCAGGACTGCACTGGTGCACCATTCACTGGCATCACAGGTAATGTAGATGTGGTTGTTGCCAGGGGAGTTGTGATTGATTGTGGTTAGACAGTCACAGCTGACAATGAGTTGTTTGATGCCATCAAAAGTGCATCAATGTGTGGGGGTACAGGCTGGGAAATGCTGGTCAGCATCTTTGGTAGTGAGGGGGGTAATGAGCCAGGTGTGTTTGGTGAGCTGTGGGAGGAAGGTGGCAAGATAGTGAACAAGTCTGAGGAAGGTGTGGATGTCAGTAGCATTCTGTGGTACAGGCCAGGAGAGGATGCAGTTGACTTTGGAGGAATCTGCTTCAATGCCCTGCATGGAGATGTGGTGGCCAAGGAAACAGATGTCATTGCAGAATAGCATTGTTTTCTTCAGGGAACAGTAAAGATGGGCTGCACATAGTGCAGCAAGGATGGTAGAGACATTACAGGCATGTTCAGCAATGGAGGAGGACCATATAATGATGTTGTCCAAGTAGACATGACAGATGACACCTAGGAGGGGCTGCAGTGCAGCTGTCATACAGCATTGGTGTGTTGCCAGGGTGTTGCAACTGCCCATAAGCATAACAGGCCATTTGTATAACCTGAAAGGCATAGTGATGGTGGTGAGGTGGATGTCATCTTGGTGGACATGAGTCTGAAAAAAGGAGTTAGTCATATCTATCTTACCCCAGATTTTGCCTTTTGCACAGGCAGCAAGTATGTTGTCAACCCAGGGAAGTGGGAAGTTGTTGGGGACAGTATTGGAGTTAAGTTGGCAATAGTCATTGACCCAGCATGGAAGTGTGGTGGGGTCAGCCTTGGGGATGATAAAGGCAGGGGAGCAATGAGCACTGGAAGAGGGATGTATGTGACTGGCATTGAGATGTTGGTCAATGAGGGTGTGCCAGGCCTCATGATATTTCTGAGGGCATGAGTATTGGCACATTTTGATGGTTTTGTTTGCATCTTTGAGTGTGATGCAGTGATAGACATTGGTGGGCAATGTATTGGCATGTGGGAGGCTGGATGGGAATAGGTTGGCATACTTTGCCTTCATGTGGCAGTCAAGCTTGGAGAGCTGGTGTGCACATGTGGACATTGTTTCATCAGTAGATAAGGAGGAGATATGATTCTGAATTGTGGCAGAGAAATCAGTGTGTACAGGTTCAAATGTGCATTCGATGCACATGTGGTGTGCTATCAATCTGTCCTCTAGTTCCTCAAGAACTGCAGGATGATGATCTATGAAAGGGTGCAGAGGTGGAGGCAGGTCATCCTCATCAACAGGATTGAGGAGATTGTAGGTAGTGCCCTTAGGGATGGATGTACATAGGCCATGGTCCACAACAATTTGACTGTGGGAGCAGAAAGGGCCTCCAAGAACTAATGGCATACATAGACCATCAGGCACAACAAGAACTTGCACAGAGAACCTCTAGCTTCCATACACTAGCAAGAGAGCATCCATGATGAGTTGAGGCTGAATGTAAAAGTGTGACAGGAGAAGCAGATAAGTGCAACAGAAGGTGCACATGCTGATGCATGCTCAGTCATGTGCAGCTCCCACTCAGCCACTATGGTCACTCTGGTCTGTGTGCTAGTTAACCACATGCATATATACTGCACATGTGTCCTCACTACAATAATTAATCAAAATTCTTCAGATGTCCTCACCCCCTGCTTGACAGCACAATATACTAATGTGCAGTGGTCAGAAGGGAAAAAGAGCAAGATGTAAAGTAATACTTGTTGAATCCCCTTTTGGTGTTTTGCTGTGCACTCCTGTACCACCTGACTACCTCATGTTTTGTACTCTCACACTCTGTCATGTGTGGTCTAGCACATGCCTTAGGGCATTGGACTCCTGGTCTGTGCACCATGTACTTATGTATATAGGGTCTAGTTCTGGGACATTATTTAATAGTTGGTTTTCTACCCTCTCCCTAAGTATGGATAGTGTATCACTCCTTGTTTACATCTATTCAGCAATTGTACTGTTGGCTCTACTCCATCTTGGGCTTTTGCCCATGCTCTACCCACTGACTCCCTTCTGCCCTCCTTGAGTGGAGTGTCCTGGCCTTTGGGACCACCATGCCAATCATCACACTTTCAACAATACTCACTTCAGCAATAGAGGGGAAAGTTGAAGTGAGGGGATGAGCTAAGTACTGTATATATATAGAGAACAGAACCATAACAAGAAGAAACAATAAGGCCAAGGGAATAGAGAACAAGGAGATGTGTCAGAACACATTATCTTTCTCTTTATCTTACTATTTCTTTCTACCTTATCACTTGAGATCTACACCATACATCTTATCTCATCTTATCTAGATCTCTCACAATAATACATGACTGATTTATGATTCATCACTACTCATGAAACATATTCCCACAGACACTTACAAATGTTCTCACTGATAATCACAGGCCATGTGCAGGAGTAGAATTAGAATAGTTCTTGTTATTATACAATGACACTACAGACTACTTATAGTAAGTGTAGTCATGCATGGACCAAGGAAGTATGAATGGGAAGATGTGTGTACACACATATATGGATGTATGTGTGTGTACAGTAAAGAGATGTAAAAGGAAGGAGAAGATTAGTCATCATGAAGTTGTCAACACCCCCCCATACTGGGAACACACTCCACCAATCCAAGATGAGACTGATGAGAGTTGAATAATAGGGAAGAGAGAGGCTTTGTCAAAACACCTGCAGTGATGGGGGAAGAGGGAAGGTGATGAACAGAGATTGAACCAGAGGAAAGGCATCCATGAATGTAATTGTTGAACATTCATACACATACTTACTTACATTTTGTTTGGCTTACTCCTACATATACTCATGATGCACTTACTTCACAATGTCCACTCTTCTGCGGACTTCATACTTCCTTACTGAGACACACTCACACTCCACACATTTCTCTGGGATGATGTGCATCCCTCCCATCTATGGTAGTTATTGTATTCTTTCACTCATACTCCACTTCAACTCTACATACCTTTACTATATAAGGTGGGCTCTCATACAACAATTACTCAGATGTCTTTCACTCTGTCTGAGTAAGTACCTCACTCTCCTATCTTCACTCTATCTCATAGCCTCTGCAGCAGTCTCTCATACTTGGTGTTTCCATACTGCATTCACCATCACCTACCATGCTGCAGATGCTATCTGCCCAACTCCCCCCTTTATGGTTAACTTGCCTGTTACTTGTTATATACAAACTATTGCTGGTTGCCTGCCCCAACCTGCATGTACAGTAATGATGTTGAATGTTGATGTGTTTTATACCATGAGTGATGACATGATTTGTAGCAATATCAATAGGACCCTTGTTGTCACCATAAGGTAAAAGAGAAGAAGAAAAACCAAAACCTACTTCCTTGAGCAGCAACCATAACCACATCCCTTGTGCTGCAGCTTGAGAAAGTGACATGTATCCAGCCTCCATTGAAGAAAGAGAGACAGTGTGTTGTTTGCATGATGACCAGGCAATAGCCCCACCTCCAAGTAGGAAGACATATACTCCAACAGACTTCCAGTCATCACAGTCTGCCACCCAATCAGAATCAGAGTATCCAGCCATACCTGTGTTTTGATCCCCACCATATTATATACAGTAATGGAGGGTGCCCTTGAGATAATGGAGGATGTGTTGGGCTAATAATAGGTGATTTGGCAGTGGGTTGGAGAGGAATTGTGAAAGCTTCATGACTGCAAAGGAGATGTCAGAGCATGAGACAATGGCTGCATAGGGTAGCAACCATATGAGTTGCTGGTATTCACTCTGGAGTGGGGGAAAAGCCACATAATTATTACCTGCTTTTGTGGGCATGGAGCCTGGAGGCAGAGGAGTGGTGACAAGATTGCAGTCCTCTAGCTTGGAGTGATCTAGGAGGTCAACTGTGTAGGATTCCTGATCAATTTCCAGTATCCACTTTGAGCAACCCTGAGTGACATGGAGCCCAAGGTAGGATTTATCTCTCCTGGATCAGTCATCTGGAAAAGCAACTTCAGCAGTGCTTTATGTTGAATATCCATGTGTATGCACATACTTTATTCAGCTTCACTATGTGTACAACTTACATACAACATATGCATTCTTACCCCTACTCCTTGGACTACTCACATGCCCAAGCATACTCACACTCCACACATACTCCAGATGACATGCATCCTCTCCATACATAGTAGCTGTTGTTCTCTCCACTTCACTCTCTGCCCCAACTCTATTACACTTTCACTACATAAGACAGACACTCTACATTACAGCTCCTCAGATGTCTTACTTGCAGTCTGAGTGAGTACTCTTTCCCTTCATTCACAAACACATCTTACAACTACCCTGCAGCATACTTGAACCACGTCACATCACCCTACTGTGTTGGTGACCTCTTACACCCTGCTGTAGCCATGCTGCTGCCTGTATCACTTGTGGCAATGTGCTTTTCATATTTGCTAACTCTCATATATATTCTGGCTGCTATGGTTGCCCATATCCTGTGCATACACTTTACACTCTTCCACTTCCTCCAGAGATCCTCCCAGGATGGTGATGTCATCAACATAGAGAATGATGATGAGTGGTTTGGAAGAGGAAGTGGAGATGTAGATCCCAGAGTCAGAGTACATGCATGTGAAGGATGTTGAAATGCACAATGATCAGCATGGTGGTCCTTAAGCCCAGGACACTCCACTCAAGGAGGTCTAAGAGGAGACAGTAGATAGAGTGCAGACAACAGCCCTAGATGAAGAAGAATACAACACTAGCATTGCTGAAGTAGAGTAAGAGAGTGTAGTAGCTAGCTAGTGAGGGAGAAGAGTAGAAAATCAACTGTAGAACAATGTACCAGACCCATACTCTAAATACCTAAGTACACTGCACACAGACCAGGAGAGATAAGCCCTAAGGTGTGTGCCATGAAGGAGTGCACAGTAGATAACCAAAAGGGGAAAATCAACAAAGGAGAGATTGAGGAGGGGACCATGCATCTTGTGATGCCATTGTCAAGATGACAAACCTTTCCCTCAGTCCCTGGAACAATGAAGCCATGAGGTTGTTCCATGTAGATCTCCTTGTCCAAGTCACCATTGAGGAACACTGACTTGATGTCCATAGAATGGACTTCCCAGTCTTCAAGGGCTGCTATGGCAAGGAGTGTGTGCACAGACTCAAAGCATGCCACTGGGGAGAAGGTTTCAGTGTAGTTTACACCATGAACCCTTTTGCAACCAGCCATGCCTTGTATTGCCCATCCACCTTTTGCTTGAAGACCCACTTGTTCCCTACCAAGTTATGGCCTGGAGGGAGGTTGACAAGGTCCCATGTATGGAGGTCATGAAGGGACAAAATTTTGTCTTTATGAGCCATGTTCCAGGAGTCAGAGTCTGGTCTGGAAAAGGCCTACTTCAGGGTGAGCAGGTCATGGGAGATGGCATGGGAAAGGATGGTGGAGACTGAAGGAATGCCTCTGCAAGGCATGGCAAAAATGTCACCATCATCATCTGAGATCCCCCCCCTCACTAAGGATGTCAACAAATTCACAAGGCCTGTAGGCACTGTTGTGAAAATGAGCAGGTCAGTGGGTGACATGCTGGGAGTGACAAATGACAAGAAGGTCATCATTAATGAGGCAAGCACAAGCATTCTGGTGGCTGGGAGAGGCCTGAGCCATGCCATGCCAATCCAGCAAGGGCAGTTGGAAGTCATGCTCCTGATGACCCATATGCCAGGCATGAATGCAAGGCAGAAGAGCTGTGGGGAGAGGAGCATGAGGAGGAGTAACCAGAACACTGTCATCATCAGAGTCCAGCAAAGCAGGAATGGGTGGAGCTGGCAGAAAAACATCAAGTACTGTGGGGATCATTGAGGATTCTAGAGCTGGAAAGACATCTTCCTGGAAGATGGTGTCACAACCAGTGATGCAATGATGAGAGGACTTATCCCAGAACAACCATCCCTTGGTGCTGGCTTCATAGCCAACAAAGGTGAGAGGTTGAGACTTGGGATCAAGCTTGTGGCACTGATGGTCAGGAACCTTCACCCATACATGACTACTGAATACTCAGAGGTGTGACACATTGGGTGAGACATCTGCAGGGGTCCACAGTGACTAGGGTGTCTGCCAGCACAGGCAACAAACTGGGGAAAGGCTGTACATATGGGCTGTGACACAGACTGCAAATTCCCAAAAACCTGACAATAGGCCCACATGGTGAAGATGGCTGAGTGTTTGGTGAAGGATTGAGCAACTCCATCAATTGGCTTGGCCATTTTGTTGGGGAGAGTCTGGTACAGTGAGCTGGTGAGCAATTCCTCTGTTGCATAGGAGATCAGAAACTGAACCAGCTAGGTACTCCCCCCCATGGAGGTACTTGGGCCAGCAACCAAAGATGGGGTGCATGTGAGCAAGGTAGTTTTCCAATATGCCCATGAGCTGGTCCTTATGACTCAGAGGGTACAGGATGCCAAAACCCAAGAAATCATCAAGGAAAGTCACAAATAGAGATTATGGGAGCCCAGCAATGCAGTGCTGACAGGCCCAATGAGGTCTGAATGGACCAGGCTGAGCACTTTGGTGGCATGTGAGCAGGAAAGACAAAAGGGATCTTTAGGGAACTTCCCAAGACACCCAGTGCAGGGAGTTGAGGAGGACCCAGAGGATGGCAGGGAGAAGCCAGAGAGCTGAGACAGCTGGATCCTACTGACAATGGCTTCAGACAGGTGCCCTAGCCATCCATGCCAGAGCCAGAGCAACAGTGAAGCAAGGGCATGGACCAACAGAGCAGGAGAGAGTGAAAGCCAATAGGTTCTGTGATCAAGGTGTCCAATGCTGTAGACACAACCTGCTTTGGAGATCATGCAGTGCCCTCCTTCATAAGTAATCTGGAAGCCAAGAGCATCCAACTTGCTGATGGACAGGAAGCAGCCACTGGTAGACCATAGTCAGATGAGAAAAGGCTTGTAGCCACATCAACTTTAGAGGGAGGAGCCAAAGGACTAATGTCCAGAGGCAAGATATCTGAGGAGAGAGCAGAGGAGAGAGCAGAAAGAAGCATACACAGAAAGACAGTACACAGAAAGATAGAGCAACTGTGCCAAAAACAGGTAGTGGTCAGATGGACAATAAGGAGTGCACAATGGGTCACATACCTCAGCAAGAGTAAAAATGCTGAGGTAGTATGGCAAAGGAGCAGAGAAGATATAGTAAAGATAACTCAAAATTGGAGAGGAGTCTGAATCATATAGAACCAAGAGATGTCCCAAAAGGGAAAGGTGAGGATCTAATGATTATAAATGAGCCCATGTGTCAGGATCGTCAAGCCTATGGCAGACATCCGTAGTGTGAGACCACCAACTCCTGACATATCCCTGCTCTCCTTTGGAGAGGCTTACTGGGAGCTGCCTTGGATCTAGGCCAAGGGATGAGAGGACTCAGCCATAGAAGAAGGGGATGAACCAGCTGTAACAAGCTGGGGTTTATTCGTCTAGCTACCTCCCTACTTATAGTACTATGGATTGTGCACAGACCAGGTGCAGTAACTAAGGGCAGGTCAAGCAGTAATTAAAGTGCAGCATGTGTGGGAACACAGCTTACAGATGCACAGCAGCTGTGGGAACTATCCCTGAGAAGACCATAACAACAGTAAGTAAGATATCTGACAGGATAAGATAAAAGAGATAAGATGTAGATCTTATCTAATCAGATGATCTAAAGTAAAAGAAAGAAAAGAATAAAATAACAGTAGGGAATAAGGTCAGCGATAGGAGTCTGACACCATGTGAAAATACCAGCTTAGACAGCATGCCCAGTGTTGTGAAGTAGATGCAAATTTTGACACTTTTACCTATATATACAGTTCATAGCCTGCTCTCTCACTTTTCTTCCCTCTGCTGAAGTGAGTATTACCATACTTCTTTCCTCCTTCTCTGATCACTGTACCCTCAATATACTGCACATGTATATCTGTCACACTTATCTGCTTCTTCTATTGTGCCTCACTATTCAGGTACTATGGTCATCTACATAACTTTTGTTCCCTCCACTGAATATACTGCACATATCTGTCATACTTATCTGCTTCTTCTATTGCACCTCTGTGAGGCTGATGCTAATGTCAAAGCTGAACAACTGAAGAAAAAGCTAAAACAAAACAACAGGGCAAATTGTGCTTCAACTAGCAGATATCCCAGATGATCAGAACTAGGGAATATCACTAGGAGTCCTCCAGTATGTTAAAGAAATGTAAAGTACTCACCTCAGTCTTGAAAACAACATGAGGACTGAGGAGAAAAAGACAAGCTATTGTAAATAGGCTATATAAACTGCCTGTGGCTTAGAACTGTATACTAGTGGAGTGATCAAAAAGCAATAATCATATGTTTTCTGTGGAGAGGAGACAAAAGTTTGCACATGCATCAGCTTCTGCTGAGTTGCCTAAAAAGGAAGTGGTAAGTTGTGCATGTGCCAGTTTGCAATTCCAACAATAGCCATATAGTTTTTATGAGAATATGAGGTGACTATGGTGAATATACTGAAATGCTGTTCAACTCTGAGTCCCTGATAGTACAGGGAAATCAAATGTCTCACCTTGACTATCCTTTGTGGTGACTGCAAATCAGTGATTGTGTTGTCCAATTTGCCTGACAAGCTCAGAAAGTGAGGTATATTGAAGGTATGAGTAGGCAACAAAGCCAATATTGTAGCATTGGTTGTTGTCAATGAGGAAGTCATGAAATGAGGGATTAATGAGTCAAACAGGCCCACCTCCAGCATCAAGCACACAGTCCTCTCCCACAGGCCAAGCAGAGCTCCCAGACTTTCTGGCTTGAGCAGATCAAACAAGACTATTGCTATTGTCCCCAGTATATCCTGAAGTCTATCTCACTAGTCTTTGCTGATACCAGGGAACACTTCATGGAGCACTGTGAGGTACAATGCATCAAGATGACAATGGGGCAAGGTTGCAGTCAATGCAATGTACTTGGTGGACAGCATGATCCTGAGCTGCTGTTCCAGATTACTGGCATTTCTGACATCAATAAAATTGACTACTGTCACTGCAAAGATAAAGAGCACTTCTGATCACTCAACCAAATGAGCTAATGCATCACTCGACAGCCAGGGCTGCAATCCAAAGAACAGTGTAAGACTCAAATGCCTCTCCATGAGATAGACATAGATGTCCTTCTGTGAGATATCCTATGCAAGACCAGCAAATTTGTTTCTTTTATTAGACCTGTGCTAAAAAATCCCCTCTCTATGAGACTGGAGTCTGCATATATCCCTAAAGGTGGGAGACTGGGTGCACTCAACTAATGATCACTCAATAGAAGAGGAAATCCAGCCATAACTAGCTGGGGTATATTCAGCTATACTAATGAAGCCTATATACTCTAAGGTATGTTGATTTATCTCAGTGCATACTACAACACATCTCTCCTTCACACACACATGTACCATTACCTATCACATACATACGACAACTTACTTCTTCCTCGGACTGCTTTACCCCCCGAGGTCATTCACACCCCACTCACACCTCCAGGACGATGCACGTCCCTCCTTACTATAGTAGTCGTTGTACTTTACTTACACACTCCGCTTCAACCCTACTATCATCGTACTATATAAGATGGACACTTACACTACAACTACTCAGACATCTTACAACTTGTCTGAGTAAGTACCTCACAAACCTCCATCTTCATCTACACTCATAAGACCCTGCAGCTGTCTCTCATCATGTGGTGTTGCCTACTGCATTCACCTTCTCACTTATCATGCTGCAGGTCTGTACTACAACTACTTAGACATCTTACAACTTGTCTGACTGTCTCTCATTGTGTGGTGTTGCCTACTGCATTCACCTTCTCGCTTATCATGCTGCAGATATGCTATCTGCTTACTTCCCCTCTGGGGAAATGCTGCTCAATATTACCACTATTATGTCAGTTCTCACTGCCTGCCATAGCCTGCATGCACAATGTAAAGCACATGGACCAGCACAGTATACTATAGGGCAGGCTACAAGGTACAATACCACAGTAAGTATGGGAACATGCCAAAGGCACATGCTATGACCTTATGGTCTAGGCATAGCCAGAGTATCCTAGACCAGCATGGCAGTAAGTGTAATATGATAAGATAAGATCAGAAGATAAGAAGATAAGAAGATCTTATCTTATCAGACAACAAGAGAAACATAGAAGAAAATGAAAAGAATAAAGAGATAAATGCACCAAATAATGGTGCCTGACACTCTTGACATTTGCCACTGGTCAACTTGTGATGAAGAACTGCAGGGAAGGAAGGTGGCTAGTGAGTTCAGATAGAGCTAACAGGATGTGTTACAACCTAGTATGGCAAGATGGCCAGCTATGGTTGTACAGGAACAGATAAGAGACTCAAAGTGTAGCACACAATGAGAACACAACAGATGAGAGTGAAAAGACAGCTGGGACAGAGTACTGTATGACACAGGAGACTAAGCTAGAGACTCTTAGTACAGTACTATGGTCCTTATATAGGTGCAATCCCAGGTTCCAGAGTATTCTACTGGGATAAGTATAGTACAGAACTGTGGAATGGAATGTCCTAGTGTTACTGTGCAAAGAAGAGAAGATTGTAAATGCTGCAGCACAGTAGACTAGTAAATGTAAGCAAAATGGAAAAGAAAATCATAACATGACCCCCCATCTACTATGTAGCATCTATGATACACCTAGTCACGCACATGTCCCTCATTGACTTCATAGTCATAGTATTCTGGAGAAGAGACACAGCTACTGATATACTCTGCAAGGCAAGACAACATGGATGTGATTAGGGAGGGGTAGGATGTTGTCAAGGCTGGGGGGTGGCACATCATTGGGGACAGTCAACCTTTTTATGACCTGTGTGTTTGCAAATCCACCATCTATGATATGAGGGATGAGACTGATGAGTAGATGGTGGATGCTGAGTGTGACTGGTGTTAGTGTGTGAGGCCATGAAAGGGAGTGTTTGATGATATGCATCTGCATTGACTAAATGATTAGCAATTTGGTGAAGCTCATGACATCTCTGTGTGTGGATTTGCTGCAGGTGGAAGTCAAGAGAGTTGAGTTGTGTGACACAGTGATGCCAATCAGCATACCATTTTCAACTCCTCTGTCTCCAATGAATATTGCTGCAGTTTCAGCATCAAGTCATGAATGGGGGTTGTTAATAATGTGACTAAACTCAAGAGATATCTTGTAGTCAGTGCAGAGATGATGACCTAGAACTGGTTGGGCATGAGGAAGAGTATCAGGGTAATGGAGGGATGATGGGGTGCAACAAAGACAACCAAGTGTATCTGATATATAAGTAGTGGGGAGGTCTGCAAATGATTGGATTCTGAAAATAATGGGGAGAATAAGTCCAAATGGGCAAGGATATAATTCATATTCAGACTGTAATGTGGGAATAGAAGGATGTGGAGATAACACAGTAGAATTGTCAGATGTGGGAAAGGGAGAAGGGGATGGTGTGTGGTATCCAGGTGAAACAGTGTGATAAGAGAGAGGAGGAGACATAATGTAGGTTCCTAGATCAATGTCCATGTCTTCTTCCTTTACTGATAAAGGAAGTGAGACAGAGGGACCCCTCTCACTTTGAAGCAGGGGCATGGGTGGTTCTGCTAGGGCATCAAGAATTGCTTGATACCTTTTCTGTCTGATTTCTTCTTTTTGCACTTCTTGCATCAAGGCTCATGGGGGTTGGTGATTGGGTGAGGGAGGTAAGGGGATGTGTGCAAAGTTAGTGGAGCTGTACAGTTGGGGTTGGGTTCATACCTGTTCCAACTGCCCAAAAGCATGGAAGATGATGATGCATCATGCAGCTAGTGACAGACTCCAGAAATGCATGACAGTTCCTCAATGATCAAGGAGTATTCCTTGTTCAAGGGCAGTGAACATGGTGAGAGGTCATGTATTTTGGAGTTCTATAAACATATGGTGGAAATCATCAATGTGTTCAGCAGAGAAGAGGTTTTGGTTTGATGACTGAGATATGATAGGAGTGGTGCAGTTGGATAGGAAGGTGAAATCATCCCCCCCTTTATGAAGGGGAACCATGACCCATGGGACTGTTAAAGGAGGATAATGGACTTGTGGGATTGTGACAGAGGCTACTCTAAACACCACACTAAGTGGGGGACTGAAGTCCAAAGTGAGCAACTTGAGAAACAAGAGACAGAGTGATAAGTACAGTACCTGAAGTCCAAAGTGAGCAACTAGAGAAAGAGCTAGTTGTGCCACCAAGGACTCCTTTAAACTGCGCATAACTGTGGAGCATGAACTATAAGAGTGTGCCACAGGTGTGGGTAAAGTATGAAATCAAACGCATGAGCACAAGTAAAGATATAAGTAAATGTAACACAAAGTCTGGAAATCTTGAGATAAGAAAAGAAGATAAGAGTTGGTGAAGAACCTTGAATAACAACAGGGACAAGGGGGGAGATGTATGGTATATGGGCAGGGTGCAGAGGGAAAATGGCAATGGGAGGTGGGGATGAGGAGTGGGGCATTGGACATGTGGGAGGCAGGAAGCCATTCATCATCTGAGGATGGGAAGTGTTTCCAATGCACAAGGTATTGGAGATGATTGCAATGGAAGCAAGACTCAAGAATAGACTCAACCTGATGTTGGAACTCACTGTCAATATGGTCAGGGGCCAGTGGAGCAGGTTAAAAACCATAAGAAGTAGTGGAGTGATAAGGAGAAAGAAGAGATCCATGGAAAACAGGATGTATGTGTTTCCAGGAGAGGGAAGAGGGTAAAAAAAGACAGTAGGAAGAGTTATTAATAACAGAGATAATAGAGAAGGGGCCATAATGTCAAGGAGTGAGTTTGTGAGATGGATGAGAAGTGGAAAGGTTAGTGGCATCTAACCAAACTTTATCACCAGATTGATAGGGAGAAACAGGAGAGATAAGGGGATTACATGTGAGCACAGCATTAATATTGTGCTGCAGTGTCAGTAAGGCAGTAATATGATTGGAAATAGAGGGGATATAGACAGGCAAGGTGGATAGAAGGTCCACCAGAAGGGTGGTACCCCATAAGGGAAAAGAATGGAGTTTGCAATGTATGAGAATGACGATGGGAGTTATGAGTGAATTCAGTGATTGGTAGATAAGATGACCAATCATCTTGGTGGGTGTTGTAGAAGGTGTGGAGATACTGTTCTAACTCTTGGTTGCATCATTCTGTCTGACCATCAGTTTGGGGATGATAAGCAGTGGATAAACCCTGTGAGATATGGAGAGCATGAGTAAGGGCACAGGTAAATTTGGAGGCAAACTGTGGTCCTCAATCAGAAATGATCTTTTTTGGTAGACCAAAACATTTCCACACTTGTTCTGCATACAGGATAGCCATTTGTTCTGTGGTGATAGAGCTAGAACAAGGGGCTAAAACCACAGCTTTAGAAATATCATGATTGGTGAATGTGGCAATGGCATCATAGCCATTTGAGGTGGGCAGGGTGACAATAAAATCCATGGTAACTGTGGAAAAGGGGTGAGCATCTGGAATTGGATTGATCATTTGTGGTGGAACATGAGGTCAGTGAGTCAGGTTTTTAGTTGATTGACAAGACATCCTGAAACATAATCACAAACAAATTTATGCATTCCAGGCCACCAAAATGATCATTGGACTAGATCATAAGTCAGGGAGCATATAGGGTGTCCTGCTACAGAGAGATCATGGAGACATCTCAAAAGTGATTGTTTGAGAGGTAAGTTTGGGGGAATATAGAGACATGAAGAGTAAAAAACTAATCCATCAGAAATCTCCCAATGTTGGTGGAGATTCTTTTGGAGAGGACTAGTTTTTGGTGCTTGAAGTGTTTGAATAACAA
>QLPN01004285.1:0-19953 GCA_003314395.1 Albatrellus ellisii | reverse complement strand
TTTTACCCCACCTGCATGCAGGGTCTCCTACTACCTGTGCGTGGTGTCCTACCCCACCTGCGCACAGTCCCTACCACCCTTGCATGCAGTCCCCTACCACCTGCACATGAGGTGTCCTACCACCCACACGTGGGGTCTCCACCTGCACGAGGCCCTTTACTGTCTGTGACACCACAGTATGAACAGTGTGGCTGCCACTGCATGGCATGCCACATTTTTTCCTTTCTTTCTTTATCCTCAACTCATATAGAAACCCTCAACTTCCCTACAACATCACAGGTGTGTCTTCTGTCAACAGAACTATCAATTATATTCAACTTTCTGTCTATTTCTATCTATTGTTCATCTACTTCTGCTGATCTATCATTGTTTCCTTTTATTCTCTGTTGCAATTCAACACCTATTTATTCTGTCTTGACATTTACCAAACATCTTGGTGGCTTCTGTTCATACCATTTTTTTAAACAATAAAATGTTGGGTGCAATGTTCAGGCTATGTTTTTCTGTATTGAATTATGCTGTTGTATCCATGACTATTATTGTGCCTCCAAGTAGGCTGGGTACTTTAGCTGTACAATCATGTTGGTCTTTCTTCTATTTTGTGCATCCACACTTAAATGCTTTGGCAGTGCTGATAACCATATTTTCTATTTTACTTTCCTTTCACACAGGTCCAGTTGATGGACAGGGACACATGTGGGTAGTCATCATTATCAGTACAATACACCTGCACAGGCTTTGCCAATGGATATGCCTGGGTATGGGTATGGGTATGGGTATGAGTCTATCAGTTTTCCAGTCTGCAACAATAACCATACAGTTGATCTTTCTGTTTTGCTTTGTGCTTTCACAGTTTAAGAGGTGTTTTTTTCTGCCCTTCTATCTATTTGTAATCTACAATACTACTTCATACCATCATTGCTATATGTATGGGTTTTCATGGGTGATAGCCACTGAAGATCAATAGGGATAGGGACAGGACAGGGACACTGTTGAGGAATGTTGCAACTTATTTAACTATGTCTGATTCAATTAATGTTGCAATGCATTAGGTCTGTACTCTATAGCTGGAGAGGCAATTGTAATTGGTCTGTAGATAGATAAGGTAATGTGTCAGCTGGAGACATAATTGGAAATGGTCTGTAAATTGGACTTGATCTGTAGGTAGATAGAGTACTGTTTTCTGTTGCAATGAGCTGTGTATACTTTCACAGATGATGTCTTATGATATGATGTTGCAATGCAACAGGTTTTTACACTAGGGATGGGGACAGTGATGGGCATGGACAGGGATATGACAGGGACATTGGTGAGGAATGTTGCAATGCAATAGGTCTTTACTTTATAGCTGGAGAGGCAATTGGAATTGGTCTGTAAGTTGGGGCTGGTCTGTAAATTGGACTTGGTCTGTAGATAGATAGAGTACTATTTCCTTTTATTTTCTGTTGCAACAACCTATGTATACTTTCACAGATGATGCTTTATAACTCAATGTTGCAACGCAACAGGTTTCTACACTAGTCATAACTAATGATAGAACAGCCCAATCAGAGATCAGACTACATACACATCATCAGCTGATAAAGATGAACAAGTTGAATGCATGACCATGGGAATCACTTTGGTAGATCAGGAGTGATTGTAAAATCTATGGTGATAAAGTTATAAGAAATGTAGGAAAGATGAGGAAAAATAAGAGAAAATAATGGCAGCCTGACATTTGTGTTAATTTCTATTTACTTCTCCCACCTTATTGTCCATCCATCATTTGCCTTCATCTCCATCACCATCTTCTCACCTGGCACATGCACATTATCATACACTGCTGGGACAAACCCAACACCAACTATGAAATATTACCTTTGTGGTTGTTTCCAGATCCAAGGTCAGAGCATTAGAAGAATCAGGTATTGTGCTAAGTACCCTCCCAAGTTATTCTTACACACATTGTGGTACTACTTCAAGAACTCACATCTTACCCCCCCTCCTGTTCTCATCAAACTATCCATCCATCCTGATTGCACATTTCAAATTAATTTCCATCATCACTTCATGTCATATATTGCAGGGGGACCAGAAGCATCTACATACTAGCATAGACATATCATTGTTCAAGGTTCTTGTGGTGTTCTTTCTCATTGCATTTATCATCTGTGCATTTTGTTGAGGAATATAGTGCTTCCCTTGTATGACTGAGCAGGCCATCAACTTGACATTGCTCAACTACAGAAGCACAGGTACCCTCATTTAAATCATCTGTCAAATCATAGAACAAACTGTCACAATGACCATTGGAGTCAGAGACAGCAATCCCCACCACAGAGAAGAAAGTGAAGAGCCAGAATCTTCCCACTGCTTAGACTCAGAAATCACAAGTCTTGGTACAGCCTTAGCAGCAACTCTTCATCCTCCATCTGTAGCATTTGCACAAATGGAACAAGACCAGGATCAACCAAGTTTTGGGGAGATGGTGAGGATGATTACAGATCAATAGAAGATGATCCAGCAGCAGCAAGAAGCAATGATGAATCTTCTGAATCATTTATTGAGAGCAGAAGATGCAGGTTCCTTTTTAGGGCAAGGAACAGGCCCCCAACCCCATGTCTGCCTCCCCAAAGTTTGCATCACCAAACCAACTCCATTTGATGGTGACAAAAAGAAGTTCCAATCCTTTTTGGATCAAATTTATCTTGTCCTTCAAGCACACCCAGAATATAAAGATGAAGACAAGATAACCATCATGTTGTCATACATCAAAGGAGGATATGATGAAAAATGGAAAAAGGGGATCATGTGACAGATAGAGGCACATTGTGTTGATCCACATCAACAAGATGAACCTTTCCCATATTTTGATGGTCTCCTAATGCTGATGAAGATTACATTTGGAGATCACAATAAGGAAAAAACAGCTCAGCAAAAGCTGACCATGATTTCACAGGAGAACCAGAATATATTACCCAATTCCTCCTTTATAAAACAGTGTCAGGATATAATGATGGGGTGTTAACCACATTATTCAAGAAAGGGATGAATCACCCTCTCCTTCAATCCTGTTACCTGGAAATTATTAAACTTTGATAGACAGTGACTTCTGATTAAGAAGGGAGCACTACAAATACCACACTAAGTGGGGGACTAGAGTCCAAGATGAGCAACTAAGTAAATAAGTAAAGAAAGAGTACAGTACCTAGAGTCTGAGATGAGCAACTGAAGAAAGCAGTTGTGCCACCCAGGAACTCTTTTATACTACATATAAATGTGGAGTCTGAACTATAACTGTGTGTACCATATATGTGCAGAGTTAGAACTTGAACAGATCAGTGGAAGTGGAGATATAAGCAAGTGTAACACAAAGTCTGGAAATCACGAGATAAGAAAAAGATGAGAGAGTTGGTGAAGAACCTTAAATAACAACAGAAATGCCAATCTCTACTGATTTGGATGGTTGGTTTAGAAGAGCATGGACCAGAGCATATGCATGGCAGGACATGCAAAAATTTGAGACAACCTGGGGATGAAGACAACAACAAGGACCTCAACAATCTTTTGGATAACCTCAAGGACAGCAGAGAAACCTCATTCCTCATTGGGAGTTCACTACTGCTACTGCTCCTGTAGGAGAACCAATGGATGTTAATTTGGCAAGAGGACCATGCCCTCATCTTTGTTTCAATTGCAGGAAAGAAGGACATTTTGCAAGGGAATGTCCAGAGCCAAGACATCCTCAAGGACAGCAAAGAAGGGGGAATGCAAGGACCCTTCAGGAGATGTGTGCACTGAATGAGGCAGACTTCTTGGCTGAGATGCAGAAGGGGTTTCAGACACATGGTCTTTGACTAAACAATCCAAGTAGCTCAAAGAGTGGAGCACTGTGGTCAGGTTTTGGGTTGGACAGGAACTGAGCACAAATTCACCATCCTATAATAGGTTTTCTATGCTTCAGACTGATGACACAGACATTGATTGTCTCAATGCTTGTATCAACATTTATTTAACATGCATTGTTCCATCTTGCTCTCAGTCTGAAGTGAAGCCTCTGTGAGGCACACACTAGGACAGCAAGGTCACAACTGAGAGGATAGGGGGATTGGCGAGAGGGGAGACAATACACCTTAGAAGAGTCATGCTGTATAGTGGATATCTCAGATGTATAAAGCTAAAGAGCTATCTACTACATGAGAGTCCTTATATACTACAGGGATCGGCGCACAGACCATGTGCTGTCACTGTAGGGCAGGCATATGTAAATAAGATGCACAGCATCTGTAAGAAGTATCAGTAAGCAATGCGCAGCATTGCACTGCATCAATAAGCGTATGTGGGAATTGTAGTCATAATTGTATAGTAAGCGGCCCGATGACTAAATGAATATGTGTCATAGATAATTGCGATAAGATCTACTTGATGATCAGATAAGATGAGATAAGATATCTCATGTAGATCTTGAGTGATAAAGATAAAAGAAATCATAAAATGAAGAGAAAAATAAGTACGTTCTGACAGCCTCAAGTGCAAAAGGTTATTCCTCCTCTGGAGAAAAAGGAATACATCAGGACATTTGACATCACAAAATTCCCTGAATTAAAAATCAAAATCAAAACAGTGGATAGTGGAGTGACCCTTGAAGTAGATGCTCTCCTAGACTTGGGAGCCACAGGATTATATGTCAACAAAGAATTCATGAAGAAAAACAATCTAAACATGAAAAAACTTGCATGTCCTATTCCAGTTTACAATGTCAATGGATCACTAAACCAAGGGGGATCTATTGAATAAATGATTGATTTCATTATGTCTATTGATGGCCATACTGAGTGTGCTACTCTTGCAGTCTGTAATTTGGGCAACAAGAATCTTATCATTGGTGAATTGTGGTTGAAAATCCACAACCCTGAAATTGATTGGTTAAAGGGAAAAATGTACTTCACCTGATGCCCTCACAGATGTGAAGGACATCTCAAGGTTGACAGACAAGTATGGAAATCAAACAAGAAATTGATGAAACAACAAAGTTGAGAAATACATGAAGAAGCCAAAGAATGGATTATTGCCATAGAAAAGGATGATTGAATACTGATTGTAATGGTCAATCAAAGGAAATGGAGGCAGCCATTCAAAATATTAGCCAAGACCTTGCCATCGAAGCTGAAAAGAAGAAGCTGAAGAAGATGTTTGAAGACATTGTACCCAAAGTATATCATCATTTCAAATGGGTATTTGACAAAGATGCTTTTGATGCACTCCCTCCAAGACATCCTTTGGATCATGTGATTGAATTAAAACCAGGCACAAAACCATCTGCTGGAAAAGTTTACAGTCTGTCCTTGGATGAACAGAAGCAATTGGAGTCATTCATTCATGAAAACCTGAAAAGTGGTTGTATTTGTCTGTCTAAATCTCCAATGGCATCACCCTTCTTCATCAAAAAGAAGTATGACCTGTCCAAGATTATCACAAACTCAATGATATGATGATCAAGAATAGTTATCCACTTCCTCTCATTTCAGAATTGATTGATTGTCTTTGAGGAGTGCAGCATTTCACCAAAATGGATGTATGATGGGGTGATAACAATGTCAGAATCAAAGATGGTGATGAATGGAAGGCTGCCTTCATCACTAACAAGGGATGATTCAAACCTCTTGTAATGTTCTTTGGCCTTTGCAATAGCCTGGCCACATTCCAAATGATGATGAATCACCTGTTCTGTGGTCTCATCTCCAGAGGAGTCAATGTGGTATACATGGATGACATTTCAATCTTTATGGTGACATTGGAGGAACATTGAAAGGTCACACAGGAAGTACTTCAAATACTCACTGACAACAAACTTTATCTCAAACCAGAGAAATGTGAGTTTGAACAAACATCTATTGACTTCCTTGGCCTGAAGATCTCCTTTGACAAAGTCTTGATGGATCCAGTCAAGGTACAGGGTATCAAAGACTGGCCAATTCCACAAAATCTTCATGATGTTTGCTCATTTTTGGGCTTCTGCAACCTTCATCATCATTTTATTCTTGGATTTCCAATATTGCTAAACCCCTGAATGAGCTTGTGCAGAAGGACATCAAGTGGTATCAGATTGATGAACAGCAACTGGCTTTCACTCATATACAAGATGCTGTATGTTCTGAACCAGTTTTAGTGTTCCCAAATGAGCAGTATCCATTCTGAGTTGAAGTGGATAGTTTTGGTTATGCTACTGGCACAGTTCTCTCACAGCTTCAACAGGATAACAAGTGGTGCCCAGTTGCTTACCTCAGTAAATGTTTGTCTCCTGCTGAGCATATTTATGACATCTACGACAAAGAAATGTTGGCCATCATCCATGCTCTGGAAGCATGGCATCATTATCTTGAAGGTTCCATTCACCCTGTTCAGGTGATCACTGACCACAAGAACCTAGAATACTTCATGATGGCCCAGAAACTCAACTGTCATCAAGCTTGTTGGTCATTATATTTGTCTTGTTTCCAGATTGACATGGTCCACAAACCAGGCACTACCAATGTTCACCCTGATCTCCTCTCAAGATGTTCAGGTCATAAGAAGGGGGTGGAAGATGACAACATGAATGTCATCTTGCTAAAACTGGAGTTGTTTAAACACAAGATTTTGCTTGCAGCAATGAGCTCTCCTATTGTGAAGAAGATCATGGACCATCAGAAAGACAACCATGACTATTGTATGGGACAAGTTAGATGCAAACTTGAGTAAAACTGCATTATTTGCACATTGGAGTGAAGACAAAAAGAAGATGCTTTATTATGATGGGAAATTCTACATTCCAGAAACATGCTATGCAGATCTGATGAAGACTTGTCACAATACTTGCCAATCATAGGGCATCCTGGTTACAAGAAAACCCTGGAGATTGTACAATGACACTTCTGGTTCCCAAACATGGTGTCTTATGTGGAGAGGTATATCAAGGGATGTGATTTATGTCAATGGATGAAGACTTTTCCTGCAAAACCACAAGGAGAGTTGATGCCTAACAAGATTCCATCACAACCTTGGCAGATTATCTCTACAGATCTCATCATCAAATTGCCTGAAAGCCAAGGCAATGACTCCATACTCATGGTCATGGATCATTTTACTAAAATTATTCATGCTATCCCAACCAGAGATGATTACTGCAGAAGGAGTAGCACACCTTATGAGAGATCATGTTTGGAAACATCATGGTCTTCCAGAAAATGTGTTGTCAGATTGGGGACCACAATTCATGTCACAAGTCATGCATGAACTCAATCAGTTACTGGGGATTCAAACAGCTATGTCTACAGCATATCATCCTCAGACAGATGGACAAACAGAACATATTAATCAAGAAATAGGACAATATTTCTGCATCTTTATCAATCATCATCAAAATGATTGGGCAAGCTGGTTGCCAATGGCTGAATTCACCTACAACAATCACATCCATTCAGCAACAAAATATTCCCCATTTATGCTGAATTATGGACAAGATCCAAGGATGGGTCACAAACCTCATATGTCTACTCAAATTTACTCAGTAGACAAGTTTGTAGTGGGGCTCAAACACATCAGAGAAGATGCAGAAATGTAATTGAAGAAAGCAGTGGAAGACATGAAGAAGTTTTATGATGAACACAGAGGCAAGACTCCCATCTATGCTGTTGGAGGTAAAGTATGGCTTGAAGCCACCAATATCAATACAGGTAGACTGATGAAGAAATTGGATCATAAACACCTTGGACTGTATGAAGTACTTGAAGTACTTTCCAACAATGCATATTGTCTTAAACTCCCCAAGATGATGAAGATACATCCAGTCTTTCACATTGTCAAGCTTTGTCCTTTTGTCAAAGACATCATTATCAAATGACAAATACATCCTCCTCCTCCTCCTCCTCCTATCATCAAGAATGATGTTGAAGAATATGAAGTCAAGGAAATAGTCATCTTTCTCATGGTAAAGTTCAATATCTGGTTAAATGGAAGGACTACCCTGCAGAAGAGAATTCTTGGGAACCTGCTTCAGTATTGATGGAAGATATTCCTGATGTGCTCAAGAGGTACCATAAAGAGAATCCTCAAGCAGTACATTTGGTGGCCATTTACTCCCTTTACCAGACAGAATACTCACCAGAAATGATGACTAAACCACATTATGCTCAACATATTATTGAAGAAACACCCACTCCCTCTCCACCAGTTCTTGATATGAAACAATTCCTTTTGGAATTATTGAAGACAAGGATGACTTCACAGATGAAGTCAATGATGGAGTTATCACTCCCAAATCATATGAAGATTTAAAAGAATTACCTAAATCTTCTTCCATCATTCCTCTTTCACCATCACTTTTTGCTGGCATTCCTTTCAAGTCCATGGAAGGAGAAGAGGAAGATATATGTCATGCATGTTCCTCTCCATTTTTTGCTCATCAGGATGTCTTCCCTGAAGAAGGGGGTATTTGTCAGCCTGCTATTATTTTCTTCTCATTTTTCCTTTATTTCTTATATTTTTACCACCATAGATCTTACAATTGCTCCTGATCTATCAAGGAGATTCTCATGGTCATGCATTCTACTTGTTCATCTTTATTGGCTGATGATGTGTATGTTGTCTGATCTCTGATCAGCCTGTTCTATCTTTAGTTATGACTCATTTTCTCACTCTTACTGCAGATGCTCACCAATCACTCCCACAGTTACTGCAGAGTCTCAGTCAGCACTTACACATCATCTCTATTATTAGGCATGACATCATTACTATACTTTCTCATTCTCCGGCCCTATACTGTATAGCATGGTCTGTGCATTATCCAGAGTACTATATATACAGTAGTTCACTTAGTGCTTTATCCCCAGTTCTGATCATCTGGGATATCCACTAGGTGCAGTAGCTTCTAGTCTTTTTCTTGTTTCACTTTACTGATTATATATCTGGGATATCCACTAGTTGAAGTGTGATTGTCCTTTTTGTTGTTTTAAGCTTTTCTTTCTCAGTTGTTTGGCTTCAGTGTTTAGCATTGGCCTCACACAGACTGACATGATACCTTAGCATGTCACATACAAAAGCCACCTTTGAGAAAACCTCAATGTTGAACACCTCAAACAGGCATAGGCAGTCTTTGTCCTTGGTAGTTCTGTTGTAGGATTCCTATGTGAGTTGAGGATGAAAGGGCATGATGTTTGTCTGCCATCTATCATTATTCACTGTTGTGATAATTATATATACAATTGCAGTCATGTCTTATTAGTCAAATGTTACAATGCAACACATTTACTCGATATTGATATTTTACAAAATTCTTGGTGAGTTCTGTTCATGTGCATGGCATGTCATCAAAGCAACTTCATTGATCACTCTTCCTCCCTCTTTCCACCTGCCTACTCTGGGCTCTCTCTTGCTAGCTTATCTTATTAAACTGTTGTACATGCAGGCTAGGGCAGACAACAGAGATGATGATAAATAATAGCACTAATCCCAACAGGGATAAGGATGCAGACATGACTGCAGTGGTGAGAGTGTGTGTGGGCAGTAAAGTGAGCCACTGTCAGGTTGCGTTTGTGCCTATCATTTTATATTCCTTTTATCTTTTCTTTTCTTTTATGTTTCTCTTGATTAGATATGATTAGATCATCTTATCTTATTTCATGCTGATCTTATCATATCTCTTATCATTTACTGTCCTTTTGGGTCTGGGCTATTCTAGATGGGCTAGTTCTCATGGATGCTGCACATCCCTTTATCTTGTACTGTGGTTGTATGTTGTCTGACCTGCCCTGTAGCTACTGCACTATTCCCTGCACACCTTAGTTTACTATAAGTAGTTCAGTTGCATAGAGAATAGACCCCAGCTTGATATAGCTGGATTACCCTTTCTTTTGGTTTATCCTTAAGAGAGTGTGCCCAGCTTCCCATCAGGGATATGTAGGACTGCCATCTTACAGCCACACATGATAGAGACAACTGCAGGGGAGCAGTAGATGAGAGAAAGAAAGATGAGTACTCACTCAGACAATGTAAGAGACATTTGAGGAGTGTCATGGAGATGTCATCTTCAGTAGAACCTGTGCATAAGGTTCAAGTGGAGAGGGAAAGTGTGAAGTACAAGGACTGCCAAAAGTGGATGTGGGTTGCATGTCATATGAGTATAGTAAGTGGGCCCCATGTGTCAGAACACATTATTTTTCTCTATATTTTATGATTTCTTTCCATCTTATCACTTGAGATCTACATCATACATCTTATCTAGATCTCTCATGATAATACATGATTCATTTATGATTCATCATTGGACCAGTTACTCATTCTTTATAACACATACTCTCATAATGACTGTGCAATGCTGCACATTGCTTACATATCATTCTCATGCATGCTGTGCATGACATCATGCTATCCTCATTACTGTAATTCAAATGCCTGTTACATACACAATCTGTGCACACAGGCATTTACTATATATACTGTACTAAGTAGTGTACTTGTTCTTTAGCTTAGTACTTCTGGGATATCTGCTTCATAGCACATTAGTCCTTGCAATACTATCATCCCTTTCCTCTCTCTCTTCAATAGGACTACTGTGTGACCTTGCTAGTAAGCATCAGCCTCACACTGTGTGAGATAGAGAAGCAGTCCAAAGTGTAATGAGTACATACATAGTGATGTAGTAAGTGTAATAAGTACATCTGGTGAAGTAGAGGAAAAGGCCAAACAAAAGTGTGTAAATGCACTGAATATTCAACAATTGTTTCTCTCTCTTTTGTGAAGAAACATTTCACTTCCTTTCTGTCCAACACTTGCTCTGGGTGATTCTTTCAGAGAGACCAAGCCTAAAGAATTGTGAAGTCTACCAGTGTGGCCTTAGTTTGCTGTTTCCAAAGGTAGTTGTTCATTCAATTGCTTGACCTCTCTCAATTTGTGGTGTTCAGCTGCTTGCTCTCAACCTCACTTCCACTTGTCTAACAGAAAAGGGGCAATACCTGAGTTGCACATTTTATAATAAAGGCAAAAGCATTGTGATCTGATGCTGCCTTGTGGTGACTGTGACTATCTGGGGTGTGTGGATGATCTGGCAATTCTATCTCTGGGTCTGGGTCTGGGTCTTGGTTTTTCATGGCTGCCTTTCCTTTTTTAAATGGATATTACTTCAAGGTATATTTCTTTATTCATTTCTATCCCTCATCCTTTTCTAAATATCTATATCCTCTTCCAGCCCTGGATCTCTTCAATATGAAACACCACCCCCAGATGCATAGCAACATGCTTGATTGCCTGGGTATGTTTTTATTGTGTTTTTTTTTTGTTTCTTTCTTTGCTAACATTTCCATGATCTTTTCAGTCCACAACTGCCTGATGCCAATCAAAGCCCTGAGATCCAGCATGAGGATGCAGATCAGAGCTATGTCATTATCTACACCACCACACACTCCTGAGCACACTCACCAAGCTCAGCATGAGCAAGATAGGATCCAGCATGAACTACAAATGATATCACCATCATCACATCATGCACAGCAAAGGGATCTACCTGTGGGGAATATTCCACAACCCAACTTTCAACAACCACAATAGGCTGCCCCTCTCCCCCAGAATCATCCTTATCCTGTTCCTCTCCCACAGAACCCTCTTGCTCCTCCATATCCTGCTCATGTCTCCCAGAATCCCCTTGCCCCTGCATATCCTTATTATCCTGCACCTCTCCACCCACACTATCCTCCCCTCCCCCTCCAGCATGGCAATGTCAGGCTGTACAATATTATACCCCCCCTAACTACAATTCAGCACAATACCTGTATCATCATCCATATCTGTTATGAGGCACTTGCCTAGGCACATTATAACAGTTTCTTTTCTTTTTTCTTTTTCTTTTCTTACTTACTATAAGTGTAGTATTAACTACAGCTTGAGCTTAGCTCATACTTATAGTGAGGACTTATCTTTTTCCTTATAGTATTTTAGTATTTACATACTAGAGTGTGAGCATAGCTCCAAGTACTAAAAGGTGTCTTCTTTCTCTTTCTATCTTCTTTTATTTATTATAACATTTACTTGCTAAGAACTATTACTACACAATTAGCAAGGACTTTTTCTTTTGTCTTTAATTATCTTTGTTTATCTCTCATTTCACTTGCACTAGTGGCTACTTTACATTAGCTTACTATGGACACATCCCTAGTCACATGACTCCAATGATTGCTGCACAATCATCATTGATATGTCAACTTTGACTACTAGTACTATCATTAGAACTCTCATGTTTGTATAAGTAGTTGAAAGCCTGGTGGACTTAAACCCCAGTCTTGTCAACTTTGCAATCAAGGGATTCTCCTACACTGTGCTTGATATAAAACTCATCAATATCCCACTTCATTCTCTAAGAACTAAGTTTAAGACCTCTAAATCACTCTAAGTGTCACTAAGACATCCTAAACTCATCACTCTGGATCCTCATTTGATCATCAGTGGTATCATCCTCATCACTATCTTGTTGATCCCTTTCTTCATTGTCATCAGGAACACTTACCACACTTATCAAGTGTATAACAACTACCTTGTTACCAGGGGTATAATTATTGCAAAATTTCCCTCAGACCATCCAATAGGCTGCTCTTAGCAATACCCATATGGATATCAGCCTATGCCTCTTCCATTTCCATATCCACACCATCCACCTGTCCCTGTTCAAGGGTATCCTGTGGTTCCTGGACCTGTCAGTCCACCACAGCAGCAGCAGCAGCACACAAATTGGGATCTGTGAGGCCAATGCTAGGCAGCAAGGTCACACAATGATACAAGGAGGAAAAGGGATGTGATAGTGCACAGAGACTAATGTGCTGTATAGTGGATATCTCACAATTGTACTAAGCTCTCAAGACTGTGACTTCACACTATGTCCCCACCTCCCAACACCATCATTCTGTTGAGCACAGGCCATGTGCAAGAGGAGAACTAAGAGAGTTCTTCATTTGTACAAGCTAGCTACACACTATTTATAGTAGCTATAGTAACACATGGATCATAGTAGTCTAGAGAGCCTGACATGTGTATGTGTAGTAGTGTGTATATGTGTATAATGGGAGGACAAAAAAGGAAGGAGTATGTTGGTCAGCATATAATCATCAACACATTCCCCTTCCTCCTCACTCATGAGAGTGTTGTAATTGTTTGATGGATTCTGTTATTCATAGTCAGCTACAGTGCCAGGCCTTACAATGCCTCAGCAAGTAGTGCAAGGGTGTCTTACCACTTAGTGGAGCACTGCAAACCCCCTGACAACCATTTGGACCAGGGTTCCTATAACATTTTACTGTAAAAGAATTTCTTTCATAGTATTACTAGCATGTATCTACTCTTACTTTATCACCACTTTCCACTTTGTGTTTGAAAGGCTTACACCCTTGTAAAAGGTGTAAAGAGTTTTCACTTCATGCAATTTTATTTTTCACCATTCCAAGAATACTCTGCTAAGAAAAGAGAACTAGGTCAGGCAAATCATATGCCAGAGTAAATTCTCTTCCATCACCCACTCACCCACAAACATCTGCTGCTCTTCAATGTTGCTACAGCATCACATACTGGTACAAGAGACAACAAGCCATCTGGTTCTTCCAACTCCACAATCCCCATTACAATGACAATCCTGATGAACTCCCTTGGCAACTATTTCCTCAGTACCATGAATACACCAACCCTCATTACAATTCATTCCCCTAAGCCTTTATCTTTAGAAATGAACTATGAGTCATCCAGGACCATCCAGCATGTGGGAACACAGAGATCCTGCACCAATGGTCCAGGACAACAGTACAGAGGATGGAACTGAAACAAGAGAGCAGAGAAACAGAAGATTAGAGACAGAGACTTTTCATTTGAGAGTAACATGTCAAAACAGGGGCACTGTGGCAAAGGCATATAGTTCATAGTGAGATGAAGGTGGGCTTGCAGCCAGATAAAGATTAAGAGGGGCCAGAGGACCACAGTCCAAAGGCACAACATCTGAGAGATAGAAAATGATGTGTATGACAGAAGGGAGATACACAGAGGAGAAAGAGAGCTGCAGAGCAGGTATGTCAACTAGAGAGGAGAGAAGGTGTGCAGAGACATACCTCAGCAATAGAGCAGAAGTGCTGAGGTACAAAGATAAAGAAAAGAGGATGATATGGTGTAGCAACAATAAGGTTCAAGAGGAGCTACAAATCACAAAAACAAAAGAGGAAAAGAGAATGCCACAGTGTGAAGTAAGTAAAACTGTGCAGCATACTGGCACCACACATAGCTGGAAAGAATGGGAAAAAGGAGAAACTAGAGATGTACTCAGTACATACATGTGTGTATACAGCATCATATAGATCACAAAAGCTGACATAATGGAGACAGAGGATATGCTGGAGATAATGAGACTGGATCTAACAATGCAGATGCAATTACAAAAAGATCAGAATCTCCAGATACTCCAAATGGGCAATTCCCTGTCAGAAATTGTCAAGAACTTGGCAAATCTGATGAAGATTCTTACCACCCAGCAAACCCAACTCCTGACTCTGGTCACTTCTTCTGGCCCCTCCATCACCCAAGGGGGCCCATATTTGCAACACATCAAGTCAAAGTTTCATCACCTACTCCATTTTTGGGGAAGTGCAACAAACTTGATTCATTCATCCAAGAGCTATTCTTGGTTTTCACAGCAAATAAAACATGGTCAGATAGTGACTGTATCATATGTGCCCTATCTTACATGATAGCAGCAGCAGCAGAAAGGTGGAGAAATTGTCAAGTCACTAAGCAGTGACTAACCCTCTCAATCCACTCCACCCTGCACCCTTCAATACATGGTTCAATTTTGATACAAAGATATGTGAATAATTTGGCAACCCTGATGAAGCACAGATGGTTCAGCAGGCACAACACAGAATAAGGATGGGGACAAGATCATGTGAAGAATACACCATGGAGTTTCTCTTAATTGCAGCAAAAACACTATATGATGAGCATCCACTCATTGACTGCTGCAGGAGGGGACTGAATGGACCCCTAGGCAATATGCCAGTGCTCCCACTAACACTTCCATGCCACACAAAGCCTCTAATGATGTGGTACCCATGGACATTGACAGAAGCAGACAAGGAAGGAAGACAGTTATATGCTATAACTTAAGGAAGGAGGGTCATATATCTTGCAACTGCCTGGACAAACAGACAAATAAAATATGGGAAATGCATGAGGAGATGTGAAACATGACATTGGATGAATTTATCAGCCTGATGAATGAAGAGGCAAAGAAGAGAGGAATGCCAGAGATACATGATTTTGCAAAGGACAGTCAGTAGATACTGCTGCACTGTCCTCAAACTGTTTTTCTTTACTGTTTCCTGATGATGGTGCTGTTGATCATGCCAATGTATGCAATCCTATCATTGCTACAGAACATATCACTATTCCAAATCATCATAAACAGGAAGAGAAAGAAGAGGTATCTGAGAGGATGCCCTCTCAAGAAGAAGAAAAGCACATAATCATGGGAATCAAAGCAGTACCTATGATCAAAGTTGAAATCAAAATACCAGACACATGAAAGGAAATCACCATAGATGCATTGTTAGACTCTGGAGCAACTAGTTATACTGATGAAGAATTTGTGAAACAAAATCAACTCAATACAAACAAACTGCCTGTCACTATACCAGTATACAATGTAGATGGGACAAGGAATGAAAGGGGATCTATAACAGAAACAGTATATCTAATCGTCAAAACCTATGACCATACCAAAACAACAACATTCTCTGTCACTGGTCTAGGTAAAGTCAATCTAATTCTGGGAGAAACATGACTTAAAATCTATAATCCAGAAATAGATTGGCAGACAGGTGCTGTGAAACTTACTAGATGTCCTAGACAATGTCATGTCAGACTTCTTGAAGAAAAGAAATTGAGGAAGAGAAGAAGAAAGAGAAGTTGAAGAAGGAACTACCAAAGATGGTAGAAGTAGATGATGACAACAAGAATGAAATCCAATCAGGTGAAAGAATCCTATGCATCATGATTGGGAAAGAAGAAGAGGAAGTGGCTATTAGAAATATTAGCCAAGATCTTGTGACCAAAGCAGAAAAGAAAAAGATTGAAAAGACCTTTGAAGAAATTGTTCCAAAAGCATACCATAAGTTCAAATTGGTTTTTGCAAAAGATTCTTTTGATGAACTGCCACCTAGACACACATGGGATCATGCTATAGAACTAAAGCTAAATTTGAAGATGCATGCAGGAAAACTCTACAATCTATCCTTCTCAGAACAAGCAGAATTGGAGAAATCCTTAGATGAGAATTTGAAGAGTGGACATATCAGGCCATCTAAACCACCAATGGCTTCTCCCTTCTTTTCATCAAAAAGAAATCAGGAGAACTATGACCTGTTCAAGATTATTGCTGCCTCAATGAGATCACAATCAAAAATTCTTACCCACTTCTGCTTATTTCAGAATTGATCAATAAACTCAAAGGGGCTAAGTATTTCACCAAACTCAACATCAGATGGGGCTATAACAATGTCCATATCAAAGACAGTGATGAATGGAAAGCAGCATTCATCACAAAAAAAGGACCATTTGAACCATTAGTCATGTTCTTTGGACTGACCAATAGTCCTGCCACCTTTCAAATGATGATGAACCATCTCTTCAGAGTTCTCATTGCCAAAGGAAAGGTTGTCATGTATATGGACTATCCTTATCTTCACCAAAACACTTGAGGAACATAGACAAATCATTGCACTTGCTATACTATGCAACAATAAATTGTACCTCAAACCAGAGAAATGCAATTTCAAGAAAGAAGAGATTGATTATCTAAGACTCAAAATCTCCCTATATAAAATCATGATGGACCCTATCAAAGTCCAAGGCATAGCAGACTGGCCCATTCCCACCTCTATCACAGAAGTAAGATCCTTTTTAGGATTTACAAACTTCTATTGCCACTTCATCAGAGGATTCTCATAGATTGCCAAACCTTTGAACTCCTTGCTTCAAAAGGATGTCAAATGGCATTGGGATACTGAACAAAAAGAGTTGTTTCAAAATCTCTCTGTTCTAAACCCATATTGGTATTCCCAGGACCAAATAGACCCTACCTTGTAGAAGCTGACAGTTCTGGGTATGCCATGGGTGCAGTCCTGTCTAAAATGTGCAATGATGACAAATGGCATCCTATTGTTATGAGGCACTTGCTTTGGCACCTCGTAACGGTTTTTGTTTCTTTTTTCTTTTTTCCTTTTTATCTTACTTACTAGTAAAGTGTAGTATTATTACTACAAGTGTGAGCTTAGCTCCACTTTACTTAGTAAGGACTTATCATTTTCTTTCTCTTTTATAGTACTTAAGTATTTACATACTTAAGTGTGAGCATAGCTCCAAGTACTATATTAGACTTATCCTTTTCCTTTTATGTTTCTTTATTTTATTACAACATTTACTTGCTAAGGACTATTACTATACAATTAGCAAGGACTTCCCTTTTTTTGCTCTTATTTACTCTTAGTTATCTCATGTTCAATTTGCGCTTGTGGCTGAGCCACTTATATCACATGGACGTATATTTACTGCGCATTACTGCGCATTATCGTTTACTTACTGCACAATACTGCGCAACTTTACTATAGTTAGATCGTCAGCCTTGTATAAATAGTTGACAAACTGGCGGTCTTAAACCCCAGTCTTGTCAACTTCGCAATCTAGGGATTCTCCTTTTACTGCGCTTGATCAAAGCTTGTTATAAACTCACTCCTCTCGAAGAACTAAGTCTAAGAACTCTAAACTCACTAAGATATCTTACACTAAGTCAAACTGGATTCCCGTATCGTTATTGGTGGAATTATCCTCATAACCATCTTGTTAATCCCACTCTTCATCGTCATCCAGAACCTCTATTACGCTCATCAAGCCAATATCCAAACCTTGGTTACCAGGAGTAACATTCTAGACCTTCCCTAAGACCGTCCAATAGGCCACTCTTAGCACCTATTGCCTACATCAGAAAAAGTCTTTCCCCTGCTGAATAAAACTACAACATCTACAATAAAGAGATGCTTGCAATCATCCATGCTTTAAATCAATGGCACCATTATCCTGAAGGAACTCCCAATCCAGTTGAGATCCTAACAGTCCACAAAAATCTAGAGTACTTTATGAGTGCCCAGAAATTGAACCATCACCAGGCTCAATGGTCTCTAGTTCTTTCTAGATTCAACATTTGCCTTTCCCACTGACCAGGGAATAGTTCAGCTGAACCCAATCACCTCTCAAGACATTCAGATCATAAAGAGGGGGTGGAAAATGACAATGAAAATGTGATCCTGCTAAAACCAGAATTCTTCAAACATGCAATCAACACAGCACTCACAAATTCTCCACATCTTCAGAAAATCATGGACATGCAGAATACTGATGGAGAAGGAAAGAATAGGAAAGAATTGCCTATGGAAGAAGCAAAAACAGCAAGATTTGCAGGATGGGGAGGAAACAAACAGGGATTATTAACATATAAAGGAAAAATATGTGTCCCTGAAAGTTGCAGAGCAGAAGTTGTAAAACATTGTCACAATACTCCTATCACAGGACATCCAGGACTTTCCATCAAAATCACAAGGAGAGCTGACTCCCAATGAAATACCAAACAAGCCTTGCAAATGATCTCCACAGATCTTATTACTCAATTACCAGACAGTCAAGGCTACAACTCCATACTAGTAGTTGTAGATTGCTTCACAAAAATGATCCACACTATGCCCACCACAACTACAGTAACAGCAGAAGGAGTTGCTAGGTTATTCAGGGATGTCTGGAAACTTCATGGGTTACCAGAAAGGTTTTATCTGACAGAGGTCCACAATTTGCATCACAAGTCATGAAGGAATTGAACCAGATGCTAGGCATCAAAACAGCATTATCAATGGCATATCACCCACAGACAGATGGTCAAACAGAATGAATAAACCAAGAGATAGAGCAATATCTGTGATTGTTTGTGAACTATCACCAAACAGATTGGATGAATTGGTTACTGATGGCAGAATTCTGCTATAACAACAGAATTAATTCTTCCACCAAAAATACACCATTTATGCTTAACTGTGGTCAACATCCTCACATGGGCTTCAAACCAAGGAAATACACATCAATTGACTCTGTTGAATTATTCATAACATCCTTGGAAAGAGCTTGACAAGATGCAGAATCAGTGCTGAGAAAAGCAGGCAGCTGATGACATGATGAAATACTATTATACTCATAGGGGAAAAACACTGTTATATGGTGTAGGAGATAAGGTTTGGCTTGATGCCTCAAACATACAAACAGGAAGACCAATGAAAAAACTAGATCATAAAAGATCAGGACCATATGCCATCACCAAAGTTCTTTGAAACAATTTATATGAATTGGCATTACTGAAATCTATGAAAATTCATCTGGTCTTCAAGAACCAATCAATGTTATCTGAAAAGATGTACCCTGATTGGTTAAATAATTCCACATGCAAAATCCCACTAATATTTGATCATTGACTACTCATATACTTCCCATACAATGTCTCTCCAAGAAGGCTACCATACCAACAAGAGGATTGATGAAAGCAGCCAGTCTTGATCTATACAGTTCAGAGGATATCATCATCCCAGCCCATGATCAAAAACATGTCAATACTCAAATCTCCATGGCTATACCAATCCATTGCTATGGACATATTGCTCCTCATAGTGGATTGGCTGTCAGAAACTCAATACATACTGGAGCAGGAGTTATTGATTCAGATTATCATGGACCTATCAAAATCCTCTTGATCAACCTTAGTGATATACCATTTATCATTAAAGAATAAGATGGGTGCCAGAGAGAACAACAATATGAGAGTTCAACAGCCAGACATGAGGGCACAGAGTAGAGAGAGTGGTGCTAAGATGTAAAAAA
>QLPN01004280.1:5799-17417 GCA_003314395.1 Albatrellus ellisii | reverse complement strand
TGGCATGGATGTGGGTGGGCAAGTAGGGGGCCATGTGCTATTGATACAATGGCAATGTCAGTGTGTGGGGAGGCACAATGTGCCTCAGACATTGGAAAGAAATGCACCAATTGCCTGCATCATCTTAAGTGGACATGGGTGGGGCAGATGGGCATACTGCTGTGCTGTGCTGGTACAGTGGCAGCACAGGTGAGGAGGTAGTGGCCATGCTGTATTGGCACAGCAGCAGCATGGGTGGGCAGGTGGTGGCTGTGCACTGTTCATATGGCAGTGGCATGGGTGGATGGGCACATTGCTGTGCTGTGCTGGTATGTGGTGCAGGGATCATGAGCAGGTGGCCCAGTGCATGCACCTCATCTTTCTGATGGGTCAGCCAGGGCTGCAAGGGAAGGGAGTGGGCATGATACACCATTTAACAGCTCACACAGTGGCTCAATGAGCTTGAGCTTCATGTTCACCACCAGCCTGCCAATGTTGTGGTGCATCTTGATGGTGGTGCTCATGGCAGATGCACTAGTTTCCAATGGCATCATGCATGAGCTTGGTGGTGACAGTGCTGTCAACCCCACTGCTGACAGTGCTGATGATGCAGCCCATGGCCTGCAGATATTACAGATGCATGTGATCACCACATGGCCTCCAGGCTGACACAGAACTTTTCCACAAGCATCAGTGTTGAGAATATCACAGGGTCATGCACATGTGGTGCATGCAGGCTATCCATGGCATTGCATGACAGCTTGTGTGGTGGCACCCACCTGTTGGGGAACTTTTTATGCAGTGTGGCATGATGTGCACTCAATGTGCTGGGGGTCAGCAGGCACTGGGGGGGCTTGGTTGTCAGATTGGGTCATACAATCTCAGGAGGTGGGGTGTGTAAGACAGCAGTCCTACATATCCCATAAGGGAGACCGGCGCGCACTAAACTAAGGATCACTCCAAAGAATAGGATTTGCCAGCCATAACAAGCTGGAGTATATTCAGCTATCTACCAAAGACTATATACTACAGCTATAAGTGCACAGACCAGCGCAGTAACTATAGGGCAGGTCTATGAAGACAATACCCACAGTGAGTAATGACATCATGCGCAGCATGGGCACATCCAGAAGAACATGAAGCAACAGTAAGTAAGATAGAGTAAGATAAGATCAGAAAGACTGAAAGGAGAGATGATCTTATCTAATCTAATCTAAAGAGAAAGAAAATGAAAGAAAAGTAAAAGAATAAAAGAAAGGAATAAATGCTCCATAAATGAAGCCTGACAGGGTGCTCATCTTCCTTGAGTGGGTGTTCATCCTCAGTGAGCAGGCATGGGGCAGGGTACCCTGCTGTCTGCCAGTCTCAGTGGGGGAGAATGGAGTAGTGATGTTGCAGGCAGGCAAGTTTTCATGCTGTGCTGGTACAGCAGTGGCATGGCTGAGGAGGCCATTGCCATGCTGTATTGGCACAGAAGTGGTGTGGGTGGGCAGGTGGTGGCTGCACACTGGTTGTACAGTGGCAGTGTGGGCAGGGTGGTAGTGGCCATGCAGGCAGATAGGGGGTGGCACACTGTTGAGACAGTGGTGATGTGGGCATGTGGGTGGGCACAGTGTGCCTTGGACATTGGATAGTAAGAAGGAGAATGAAAATAGAAGAGGACATATGAATCAGAGAAGTGGACACTCATCACATGCCCCAGTGGCATGCCTGACATTGGCCAAGTTCACAAATGCTGTCAGTGATGGGAGGTGGATCTGCTGCCACTGCATCAGCAATAAAAATAAAATATAAAATAAAAAGGGAAAGAGAAGGTGAGTGAAAAGAAATAGCTACATCTGGTCCCACTTCATGCTGCTCACAATTGTGAACAGCTATGCATCCATGTTGAACTGCTGCTAAGAGTGGCCTATTGGATGGTCTTAAGGAAGGTCTGCCATAACAATACCCCTGGTAACAAGGTAGTGAATATGCATTTGACAAGTGTAATAGCCATTCCTAATGACAATGAAGAGAGGGATCAACAAGATAGTGATGAGGATGATACCACTGATGACTATACGAGGATCCAGAGTGATGAGTATAGGATATCTTAGCAACATTTAGAATGACTTAGAGATCCTAGACTTAGTTCTTAGAGTTAAGTGAGATTGAAGTGAGTTTAGGTCAAGTGCAGTATAGGAGAATCCCTAGATTGCGAAGTTGACAAGACTGGGGTTTAAGACCACCAGTATTTCAACTACTTATATGAAACCAGAGTCCTAAGTATAGTAAGGTTGCACAGTAAAGTGCAGTATTGCACAGTAAGTTGTGTCCATTGTGTAAGTAATGTAACTGAGCCACAAGTGTTAAATGAACAAGATGTAAACAAGAGTAAATAAGGACAAGAAAAGTGAGTCCTTGCTAATTGTATAGTAATAGTCCTTTGTGAGGCCAACGTGTTGTTGAAGCCAAACAACTGAAGAAAAGACTAAAACAAAGAAAGGACAATTGTGCTACAACTAGTGGATATCCCAGGTATATTAGTGTATAGTAAAGAATAGGAGAGAAGAGTACTGTACCTAGCAGATACCCCAGATGATCAGAACTGGGGAATAAACCGCTAGGAGTCCTACATATATATAGTACCCTAAAGCGTGCACAGACCATGCAGTACAGTATAGGGCCAGAGAATGAGGAAGTAAAGTAATGATGTCATATCTAATAATAGAGAGGACATGTAAGTGGGAGTGATTGGTGATACTCTGCAGCAGGTGTGAGAAGGATGGGTGAGCATGCACAGCAGGGGTGAGAAAATGGAGTATAACTAAAGATAGAACAGGCCGATCAGAGATCAGATGACATGCACATCATTGGCCAATAAAGATGAAAAGAAAGAATGCATAACCATGGGAATCGCTTCAATAGATCAGGAGCGATTGTAAGATCTATGATGATAGAGACATAAGAAAATATAGGAAAATGAAGAGAAAAATAAGGGAAATAATGGCGGCCTGACATCCTTAGTACATAAATGTTATAATAAATAAAGAGAGATAAAGGAGAAAAGATGAGTCTAATATAGTACCTGGAGCTAAGCTGACACTTAAGTATGTAAATACTTAAGTACTATAAAAGAGAAAGAAAATGAGTCCTTACTATAAGTAGGAGCTAAGCTCACTGCTGCAGTTAATACTACACTTATAGTAAGTAAAATATAAAGAAAGAAAAGAAAAGAAAACCATTATGAGGTGCCAAAGCAAGTGCCTCAAAACAACTGCACACTGTTGAGACAGCAGCAATGCATGAGTGGGCACAGGAGGACAGATGTACCAATCCTGCATCAGATGGCATCTATCCTCTAATAAGCAGGACACATAAAGTAATAGTCATTAGTGAAATGGGCACATAGGCACAAATGTGGGGACATACCCATCATTCTCTGCCACTACCCTGGCCAAGCATTTTACCAAGAAAAGTGCTGGTCTTTGTCCTGACAGAAGACTTTGCACCCTAGCAGCAATATCAGTGCATAGTACAGGATCAATGCTGCAGAAAACAGGGTATATATATATCAATAAAAGACACAGACCTTGACTGCTGCAATGTCATGTTGACCAGGCATGGGATTGGTGAACACTCACTCAGTGCTGGAGCTGCCAGGCATGACAGCAGTAAGCTGTTGCTTGTGTGGCTTGGACCTTGACCAGGAATAAGTGCTGGTGGGGCACACACTGTTTGAACTGCAGCTGCACAGGTGAGGAGTGGGCCACACACTATTGACACAGCAGTAACATGGGCATGTGGGTGTCAGTAAGCAGAAAGGAGTGCAAGAAAAAATGACACACCCAAACACCTTCCCTGGGGGCAGCACCTTGAGTGGCATGCTAAGCATGTCCACCATCATAGTATACACAGTATTACCTGTATCACCCATGCACATCCAGCACAGGAAAGAGGTCAGCAAGTGAGGATATGGGGAAAAGGGAGGGTCAGCAAACTTGTGTGGAGCAGAGGAGGTACTGGCCTGCCACTGTGCTAACCATGCACACCAGTTTTGATGTGCTCTATGTGCTGTGGTTTGAGCTGCCCCATGACACTGCTGCAACATGTGCAGCTGAGAGCAGCACAGGCCCATGCAACTTTGTGTGCTGTGCAGTCACCAGCCAGGACCTCAACCATGCACCACACCTTGCACCTCACACTCATGCTGCACCTGTGTGGCCTTGTGTCCAACCCTGTGCCATCACTTGCAGTTGTGGAGGTGTTTAGGGCTGTGCACAAATGTGCTGGGCCCACTGTCCTACAACATGCCTGAGGCAGCATGCATGGCACATGCAGCACTCAGCATGTGGCCACTCAACATCACGGAGAGCCACACACCATTCATACAGCAATGGTGCAGGCAGGTAGGGGGCCACATGCTGTTGTGGTGGTGGCATGGGTGCATGGGTTGGCACAGTAGGATGGATGTACCAATTTCCTGCATCATCTTCAGTGGATGTGGGTGCTGGTACAGCAGCTGCATGGCATGGCAGGGAGGGTCTGTGGCTGCAGGACCACATAATCTGTTGAGATAGCATTGGGTCAGCTCCAGTATGCAATTTGCTTTTTGTTATGATAAAAAAGATATATACAGCCATTCTATGCAGCATGTGGTGGTGGTGAGTAGCCAACACATGCAGCATATTCAGGTATGATGAACAGCCAGCACATACAACACATGGCAGTGGTGAGCAGCCAAATGCATGTAGTGTGGGGGTAGAAGCTCAGGTGTAATGAGCAGCCCATAGATGCATGCAGTAAATGGCAGTGATGAGCAGCCAGTATGGAGGCAGCAAGAAGCAGCATGAGTGGTTGTAAAAAAAGCCAAGACACACTGGCACATTGTGCCACACTGTGAGGCCGACGCTTGTCGAAGCCGAACAACTGAGGAAGACTATAACAAAAAGGACAATCACGCTTCAACTAGCGGATATCCCAGATGTATTAGCGTATAGTAAGAAAGAGGAGAGAATGGTACTGTACCTAGCGGATATCCCAGATGATCAGAACTGGGGAATAAACCGCTAGGAGTCATATGTATATATAGTACCCTGAAGTGTGCACAGACCATGCAGTACAGTATAGGGCCGGAGAATGAGAAAGTAAAGTAATGATGTCATATCTAATAATAGGAGAGACGCGTCATCGCTGACTGAGCTCCGCAGTAACTGTGGGAGTGATTGGTGATACTCCGCAGCAGGTGTGAGAAGGATTGGTGAGCATGCGCAGTAAGTGTGAGAGAATGAATCATAACTAAATATAGAACGGGCTGATCGGAGATCGGACGACATACGCGTCATCGGCCGATGAAGACGAAGGGAAAGAGTACGTGACCGTGAGAATCGCTTCGATAGATCAAGAGCGATTGTAAGATCTATGACGATAGAAATATAAGAAAATAAAGAAAAATGAGGAGAAAAATAGGAAAATAATAGCGGCCTGACACACACTGCCATGCACATGCCACAATTGCCACATGCAGCACGCCACACCAGGGGATGACTTTTTGTAGCACCAATATCTCAACTACATGTCAACCTCCTAACACCCTGTTTTTCCCTAATATGGGACTGCTTACCAAATCATAGTCCCATTATTATAGAGACTAGTGTAAAAACATGTTGCATTGCAACATTGAGTTATAAAGCATCATCTGTGAAAGTATACATAGCTTATTGCAACAGAAAATAAAAGGAAATAGTATTCTATCCATCTATCCATCTATCTATCTATTTATCTATCTATCTATCTATCTATCTAGTGTCAAAACCTGTTGCATTGCAACATGGAGTAATAGAACATCACCTGTAAAATATCATCAGTGAAAGTACGCATAGCTTGATGCAACAGAAAATAAAAGGAAACAGTACTCTATCTATCTACAGACCAACACAAACTTCCAGACCAATTCCAATCACCTCCCTGGCTGTAAAGGATAGACCTGTTGTGTTGCAACATTGACTAAATAAGACATAATCAGATATTTATCTGTGACATTACACATAATTTGCAACAGGCCTTGTCCATATCCCTGTCCTCTCCCCATCTCTGTCCCCATCCCTATTGATCATCACTGGCTATCAGCCATGAAAACCCATACACATAGCAATAATGGCATGGAGTAGTATTGTAGGTTACAAATAGATAGAAGGACAAAAAAAACACCTCTTAAACTGTGAAAAGACAAAGCAAAACAGACACATCAACCATATAGTTACTATTGTAGACTGGAAAACTAATAGACCCATACCCATACCCAGGCATATCTATTGGCAAAGCCTATGCAGGTGCATTGTACTGACAATGATCACTACCCATCTATCTCCCTGTCCATCATCTCAGGAACACTGCACCTGAGCAAAAGGAAAGTAAAAGAGAAAATATGAATATAGTAATCAACACTGCCAAAGCAATTAAGTGTAGATGCATGAAAATTAGAAGAAAGACAAACATGATTGTAGAGCCAAAGTACCCAGCCTACTTGCAGGCACAATGATACTCATGGATACAGTAGCATGATTCAATACAGAAAAACAGTCTGAACATTCTGCCCAACATGTTATTGTTGAAAAAAATAGTATCAACAGAACTCACCAAGAGATTTGCAAAATGTCACACCTGTTGCATTGAAATATCAACTAATAAGACATGGTCACAGTTGTAGATATATGTAGCAACAGAGAATAAAAGGAAAGAATGATAGATGTAAGTAGAAGTGGATGAAGAATAGGGACAAAGCTGAATATGATTGATGGTTCTGTTGACAGAACACATACCTATGATGTTGTAGGGAAGTTGAGGGTTCCCATGTGAGTTGAGGATGAATGAAAGAAAGGTAAAAGAGGGCATGACATTTGGCTGCCAGTGCACACCAGCATAATGCAGCATGCATGTGCAGGAGGAATGTGTGCATGCCACTCAGCAGTAGCATGGGTGAGGTGGTGGCCACACTGTTCAACTGGTGGCAGTGTGGGCAGGTAGGGGGTGTGAGGTGCACACTGGACAGCGAGGTCACAAGTGTAAGAGGAGGAAAAAGGGGTAAGGATGTGAGACAATACTTCTTAAGATGAGTCACACTGTATAGTGGATATCTCAGATGTATAAAACTAAGGGACTATCTACTACAAGAGGCTCCTATATATACTACAGGGATCAGCACACAGACCATGTGCTGTCACTGTAGGGCAGGTGTATGTAAATGGGATGCACAGCATCTGTGAGAAATGTAGTCACATTTGTACAGTAAGTGGTCTGATGACTAAAAGGAGATGAGTCATATATAATCATGATAAGATCTACTTATGATCTGATAAGATGAGATAAGATATCTTTAGTAGATCTTGAGCAATAAGAGTAAAAGAAATCATAAAATGAAGAGAAAAATAAGTACATTCTGACAAATACCCCCCTTCTTAGGGTCAGACAACTTGATGAGCAGTAGAAACACCAGTAGAACCAAAACCTTTATCTCCCTGTTGTGTTTCATCCAAAGAATCAACTTCTTTGATATTGGCAAGTGATATATGTTCCAGGATCAACTGAGCTATTCAGTCTTTGATATTGACAATAAAGTCATCATTGCCAAGGTTAACCAGAAGAATCTTTACTGGTCCATGATAATCTGAATCAATAACTCCTGCTCCAATATGAATGGAATTTTTGACAGCCAGACTGCTGTGAGGAGCAATACATCCATAGCAGTTATCTGGTATAGCCAAGGAGATTTGAGTATTGACCAATTTTTGACCATGTGCAGGAATGACAATTTCTTCTGCACTATAAAGATCCAGTCCAGCTGCATGCTCTGATCCTTGAGTGGGTAAAGTAGCCATGTCTGAGAGTCATTTGATTGGAATGGAGCAATGTTGAATTGATCTGATAGTGGCAGGATATTCAATATGGAATTCTTTGACCAGCTTAGGTATGTCTTTGATCATGATATGTGCTAGTTCCCAGGATTTTTCATCTTCTGGGTAATTTTTCCATTTGATAAGGTATTGGATTAGTCCACAGTGTTTTCTGCTATTCAGAATCCTTTCAACTTCATATTGTTCAACATTGTCCTTTATGATTGGTGGGGGGGGGTGGCTTTACAATTCATTCCAGAATATCATTTGGAGAATATGGTAATAGCTTGATGACATGAAAGACTGGATGTATTTTCATTGACTTGGGAAGTGCTAGTTCATAGGCATTGTTTGAGAGCACTTTGGTGATCAAGTATGGTCCAAGTCTTTTGTGATCCCATTTTTGAGTAGGTCATCCTGTCTGTATGTTAGATGCATCTAACCAGACCTTCTCTCCAACTTGATATTTGGGAGTGTTTCCTTTATGCATATCATAGTACTTCTGTTGGGCCACTATTATTTCCCCTATTTTTCTCTGCATTTTCCTCTATTTTCTTATGTCTCTATCATCATAGATCTTACAATCGCTCCTGATCTATCAAAGTGATTCTCATGGTCATGCATTCATTCTCTTCGTCTTTATTGGCCAATGACGCATATGTCATCTGATCTCTGATCAGCTTGTTTTATCTTTAGTTATACTTTATTTTCTCACCCTTACTGCACATACTCACCAATCCTTCTCACACCTGCTGCAGAATATCACCAATCACTCCCACAGTTGCTGTGGAGCCTCAGTCAGCACTGATGCATCCCCTCTATTATTCGGTATGATGTCATTACTATACTCTCTCATTCTCTGGCCCTATACTGTACTGCATGGTCTGTGCATGCTTTAGGGTACTATATATACATAGGACTCCTAGCAGTTTATTCCTCAGTTTTGATCATCTGGGATATCCACTAGGTACAGTACTCTCCTCTCCTCTTATTTACTATACTCTAATATATCTGGGATATCCACTAGTCTAAGCACAATTGTCCTATTTGTTGTTTTAGCATTCTTCTTCAGTTGTTCAGCTTCAACATAGTGTCAGCCTCACAACTTCTTCACATCATTAGCCACTTTCCTCAGCACTGCTTCCACATCCTCTCTTGTCCTCTTCGATCCTTCAACAAAATTTTCTACTGAATCGATAGTGGACGTCTTGCCCAGTTCAGATCCCATTCATGGGTTTTGTCCAGAGTTTAGCATGAAAGGAGAGTATTTGGTGGTGGCATTAACTCTGTTGTTGTAACAAAATTCTGCCATGGGAAACCAATTCATCCGATCTGATTGATGATGGTCTATGAGAATGTGGAGATATTGTTCTATCTCTTGGTTGATTCTTTCTGTTTGACCATCTGTTTGTGGATGATAGGCTGTTGATAAGGCTGTTTTAATACCTAGCAACTGATTTAACTCCTTCATCATTTTGGAAGCAAATTGAGGACCACAATCAAATAAAATATTTTCAGGTAGTCCATGGTGCTTCCAGATATTGTCTCTGAACAATCTTGCCACTCCTTCTGCTGTCACATCAGATGTCGTTGCCATGGTATGAATCATCTTTGAGAAATGATTGACAACCACTAGAATTGAATTGTATCCCTGACTATCTGGCAATTGTGTAATTATATCTGTAGAAATGATTTGCCAGGGATGAGATGGTATTTCATTTGGAGTCAATTCTCCTTGTGGTTTCTTTGTTATTGTCTTCATTCTTTGACAGATATTGCAACTCTTGACATATTTTCCTATGTATGTGGCCATTCCCTTCCACCAAAATGTTCTTGACACTATCTCCAGTGTCCTCCATTGCCCTGGATGTCCTGCAATTGGAGCATCATGGCATTGCTTGACTACATCTGCTCTGCAGCTGTCTGGGACAAGGATTTTGTCTTTGTACATGAGCAATCCTTTTTGTTCTGCCCCCAACCTGCTATTGTAGCCATCTTTACTTCATCTGCCAATAATTCTACCCACATCTTGACACCTCCATCTTTCTCCTGTTCATCTGCTATTTTTTGAATGAGTGGAATGTTATTCATCAAAACTGCTTGAATATGGTTTGGTTTGGTGAAAAATTCCAGTTTGAGTAGTATGACATTCTTGTTGTTTATGTTCCACCCCCTCTTTATGATCTACTCATCTTGAGAGGAGATCAGGTTTGGCTGAACTCTTTCCCAGTCTGTGGGAAAGGTGAAAGTTGAACCTAGAAAGAAATAGGGACCATCAGGCCTGGCAACAGTTTAATTTCTGGGCACTCATAAAGTACTCTAGGTTTTTGTGGTCAGTAAGGATTTTGACCAGACTATATGTTCCTTCCAGATGGTGTCTCCACTGCTCCAGTGCATGCATGACAGCTAACATCTCCTTGTTGTAGATGTTGTAATTCCTTTCTGCTGGTGATAATCCTTTGCTGATATATGCCACTGGATGCCATTTCTCATCATCTCACATCTGTGATAACACCACTCCTGTGGCATATCCTGAACTGTCTGCTTCTACAAGATAGGGTTGATGATGTTCAGGAAAGACTAGGACAGGTTTAGAGCACAACACTGTCTTTAAATTTTTGAAAGAGTCTTTTTGTTCCTGTTCCCAATGCCATTTACTATCCTTTTGTAGGAGTGCATTCAGGGGTTTTGCCAAATCAGAGAATCCTGTAATAAAATGTCGATAGAAGTTTGTGAATCCCAGAAATGAGCAAACTTCTGTGACAGATGTCGGTGTGGGCCATTCAGCTATCCCTTGAACTTTGACTGGGTCCATCATGATTTTGTCAAAGGATATTTTGAGGCCAAGATAGTCTATCTCTGTTTTCTCGAAGTCACATTTTTCTGGTTTCAGGTAGAGTTTGTTATCATGTAGAATTTCGAGGACTTCAACTATTTTGTGATGTTCTTCCAATGTCACAGTAAAGATGAGGATGTCATCCATATAGACTACCACTTTGCCCCTTGTGATGAGTTCTCTGAAGAGGTGATTCATCATAGTTTGGAATGTGGCAGGGCTATTGGTGAGTCCAAAGAACATAACAAGCAGTTCATATAGACCTTTGTTGGTAATGAAGGCAGCCTTCCATTCATCTCCTTCATTGATCCAAACATTGTTATATCCCCATCTCATGTCAAGTTTGGTGAAATACTTTGCTCCTTTGAGTTTATCTATCAATTCTGAGATGAGGGGTAAGGGGTAAGAATTTTTGATAGTAATCTCATTGAGGTGTCGATAATCTTGAATTGGATGTAATTTGCCTGATTTCTTTTTGATAAAAAAGAATGGAGAGGCCATAGGCAATTTGGAGGTGCATATACATCCAGATTTCAGATTTTCTTTGATGAATTTTCTCCAACTCTTGTTGTTTGACAAAGGAGAGATTGTACACCTTTCCCATATGCATCTTCACATTGGGCTTCAACTTGATTGCATGATCCCATAGTCTCTTTGGTGGTAGTTCATTGAAAGATTCCTTCACAAAGACTGATTTGATCCATGATATGCTTTAGGAACAATGTCTTCAAAGGATTTCTTTATCTTTTTCTTTTCTGCCTCTATCACCAAGTCTTGGGATATATATATATTTCAAATCACAGCTTGTTTCTCATCATCTCCTATCATGATGCAGAGGATACAATCTTCCTTCTGTATTTCATCCTCATCATCATTGTCTACTTCCACTGTTTTTGGTATTTCTTTCTTCAGTTTCTCTGCTTTCCTTTTCT
>QLPN01004279.1:0-34989 GCA_003314395.1 Albatrellus ellisii | reverse complement strand
AACATTCTCAAAGACGTACCCAAGCTGGTCAAAGAATTCCATTTAAAACATCCCCTTGCCATATGTACTATTCAAAAGTGCTCAATACCAGTCAAACGACTTTCAGACATCGCGAAATTACCCACGAAAGGATCAGAGCATGCCACCGGACTAGATCTCTATAGTGCCGAGACTATCATTGTTCCCTCACATAGTCAAAAATTGGTTGACACCCAAATTGCCTTAGCTATACCTGATCATTGTTATGGCCGTATTGCACCTTGCAGTGGTTTGGCTGTTAAGAATTCTATCCATATTGGTGCGGGTGTCATCAACTCTGACTATAGGGGAACTTTGAAAATACTCATCGTCAACCTTGGCACTGAAGATTTCAAAATCAATATTGGCGATCGTATTGCTCAAATAATCCTCGAACATATTTCTATCGCTGATGTCTTTGAAGTTAAATCTTTGGATGACACTCATAGAGGAGAACAGGGATTTGGTTCTACAGGAATTGCGTATGCTCGTCAAGTCGTCTCGCCCTAAAAGAGGGGGTATTTGTCAGGATGCGTTTATTTTTCTTTCAATTTTACGATTTCTTTCATCCTTATCACTCAAGATCTACACAAGATATCTTATCAGATCATGTAGATCTTATCGCGATTATATATGACTCATTCATCATTCATCATCGGCCCGATTACTATATGCATATGACACATATTCCCACAGTCACTTACAGAGCTTCCCACAGATGCTGCGCATCCTTACTGATGCTGTGCAAGTTGCTTATTGATCGTTCACAGGAATGCTGTGCATTCCTTTATGATACACCTGCCCTAGAGTACATACATGGTCCGTGTGCAGGTTTCCTTTCGTATATATACTTCAGCTGTATCGTAGTTACTCTTCAGCTGAATACATCTGGGATATCCGTTTGCACAAGTGTGATCTCATCCCTCTTGTTAGCCCTTCCCTTCTCTTATACATTGTGTGACCTTGCTGGCAAACATCGGCCTCACACAATGTGTTGATGAAGGCCTTGTAGTCCTCTCTTGCATTCCCTCTGCATCTGTCATTGCTGATGCACTCACCAAGTCCCTGCCCTGCATCTCATTTGAGTGCCATCACACTTCTCTGGGACTGGTTTAAGAGTATCCTGAGTATGTCCAGTGTGGGGAGCTGTTGTTTTCTGCCTGTCATACAACACTGGACACTCTATGGATGCTTATCTGATCCTTAATCTTATCTCTTTATGTTTTGGACTCCTACCTAAATTCACATCACCCTTACTATATAAACTCCACTTTCTTGACCACATACCTCAGCACTTTACACTCTTGCTGAGGTATGTAGTTTACTGTGCACTTCCTATCATTCATCTGACATTACATGTTTCAGTGCAGTTGTTTCTTCTGTGTATGCTCTCTCTGCATACACATCTATCTACTCTCATCTCAGGTACTGTTACACTCATAGCACTTTACACACTCTCTGTGTACACATCTATCTACTCTCATCTCAGATGTGGTCACATGACCTTTTGCCCTTGTTCTCTCAAGCATTAATCCTGATCTCTGCAATCACATGTATTGTGCTATATGCCAGCACATTCCACCTAATGATGTTGTTGTCATTCACTGCCCTACCCAGATATTTTCGCTTCCTGCACCTTATTCTCATTCTTAACACAGCCATGCAGCTCTCTTTCTTATGCTGTGGCAACTCACTGTTGTTCCACACTACCTCTTACCACTGCAGGACATGCTGTCCTCACTCCTCCCATTCAGGGATCATATACATCTGTTCCTCATGTCATTCATGATTGCCTTTGCCTGCCATAACCTGCACAAACAGTTAGTGTGTGTGACAGGCTATCTTTTGACTGAAGTGCATAGGCAACCACATAGCCCAAAAAATCATTGATGAACAATGCAAAGTAGGTGGATCCTTGCATGGAAGTGGTTTGCATGGGGCTGACTAGGTCACTGTGAATATGGTTGAGTGGCTGTGTTGCATGCTTTGAGGATAGGTGGAAAGGGCAATGTGCAAGTTTCCCAAACATGCATCTAGCACATGGTGTTGGGGCAATAGAACTATTTGTAGTGACTTCATATCCCAAGACACTTGTGGACATCTGTAGTTTGCATAGCAGTGACTGTGGTGTGTGAGCAAATCTTGTATGCCAAGTTGCATAGGATGGTTTGAGGGTGGACAGTTGTGCCAAAGCTGACAATGAAGTGATTTTGAGCAACAACCAGTACATTCTGCTTCATCTTGTACCCATTGTGTGAGTGATGTTGGTACTGGTGGAGATGTAGCACTCAGTTTTAGTGTAGGTGACTTGTAGGTCTTTGGCTGTGAGCTGCAGTATAGAGATAAAATGTGCACCAGCATCAGGGGCATATAGGACTCATTGTAGTGTAATCCATTCAATGACACCCTTGACAATGGTTGTAGCTTGTACAGTTCCAATACCTAGATACAGAACAGTAGAGTTGTTGCCAAGACAAATCTGTCTGGATGTGTTAAGGACTGAACCTGAAATGAAGTCAGAAGTGTGTGGACTGATGTGGTCAATTGCACTGCTGTCCAGCATCCATCATTGCATGTGTTGAAGTAGAACAAAGTCAAGGAGGCTCCTCCCATCATGTTTAAGGTAGAACTAGTAGCTATGTCAGGGGGTACAGGAGGTGGTTTGACAATGGCAGTGGCAACAGTAGACTTATCAGTAGTGTTTCCTCTGGCCCTCTTCAACTCAGGGTGCAATATGGCCACCAGGCCTGCATTTTGTACATGTGTAGCAGTTGAGCTTGGGTTTTCCATTGGAGGTGAGACCAGTAGAGGGAGAAGTGGAAGATTGCGACTGGGATGTGGGAGCCATGAAGCCATGCATGTGTTGCATGGCTGATAAGAGTGTAGTACTGGAGTTCCCAGATACATGGTTGCTTTCTTCAGTCATGCATTTGCATACTGTATCACTTTTGATCTTGTAGAGATCTGGTTGAGTGGCAAGGAATGTGGAGACAATATTAGACTGGGATTCCAGCAGGCCTATGAGCATGGTCAGGGCCATGTCATCACCAGAGACAGTTTTGCCACTTTCTGTTAGCTCAATGTACATGAGTTGTAGGTTCTCAATTTGTTTTGCAAAGGGTTCCAAGTCAGTGAATTTGAATTGCTGGAAGATGCACAAGGAGTGGAAAGTGGACATAGCTCCTTGTACTCCATACTCATCCTTCAGTGTAGTCCAGTTGGTCCATGCAGATTCTGTTTCATCTATGTGGTGATCTGTAGTGGGACCAGTGAAGAGGCTTAGGTAGGCATTTGTGGTGGTATCATCCTGTTCCCACTTGTCAATTTTGTCTTGATTGAGGATCATACTAGTGAGATGTGAGACTTCTGGTTTTGTAGCCATTCCAGGTTCATTGACAATCTTCTCAAATACCATTTTTGGTTTTCTGTCATCAATTTTATACCAGATCCCTATTATGATGAGAGAATTCTTGACAAGGGTAGACCATCTTTTGTAGTTCACATTGCCTCCAAGTGGTGGTATAGTGATGTTTGGTAATGGTAACACTGAGTGGTTTGAATGTGTGACAGGATGGTGATGATGATGATGAGATATAGAAGTTGTGTTGTTGTTGTTGTTGTTGTTGTTGTTGTTGTTGTTGTTGTTGTTGTCTTGCCTGCCATGTGCTGGGCAGGGCCCATAGCCTGTATACACAGGTTTGGGCAGACAAGGACAAACAAGACTAGCATTGTGAACAAACAAGTATCCACAAATGGGGAGATTACAGATAGCATCTGCAGTGGGTAGGAGTGGAGGTGAGTGCAGTGGAGCAACACAACATGATAAGAGTATGCTGCAGGGAAGAATAAGAAGAGAATAAGATGGGAATGAGGAAGATACTCACTCAGACAGGGTCAGAGATGTCTGAGGGGATGTAGGGTATGTAGTCCATCTTATATAGTGTTAGCCCTGTAAGGTTGGGGTGGAGAGTGTAGTGGTGAAGTATAAGGACTGCCATACAGAGGCAATGCATGTCATTGTGGAGATTGATATGGAGTGTGAGCTATGTATGCAAAAGAAGTGGGGGCAGTTTGTGATGTCATAAGTATGTACTGCATATGTAAGGAGTATGTGTGGAGTGAGCATTGAGTGAGTGGGGAAAAAGCTGAATAAAAATAGTAGAGAACATACAGAAATGTGAAGACAAAGGAAATTTTTCTGTAAGTAGGGTCCATCCATATTGTCCCTGAGTCCCACAAGTCCATGTGGTGCAGTCACACTGTTCACACTGTCACCCAGTTGTATTATTGCACATTCACTGTCACACATCACTGTAATCTCCAACACTCTGCACCCTACTTACTATAGCCACACTAGAAGACTGGGAAGTCCATTCCATGGATGTCAAATTGGTGTTCCTCAATGGCAATCTTGAAGAGGACATCTACATGGAGCAACATCATGGCTTTGCAGAACCTGGCATGGAAAATAAAGTCTGCAAACTGAACAAGGTGATCTATGGGCAAGTTGTGTACCTGTGAGGCGCACGCTAGACAGCAAGGTCACAACTGAATTGGAGGGGAATTGGCAAGGGAGGAGACAATACACCTTAGAGAAGAGTCACGCTATGTAGCGGATATCTCAGATGTATAAAGCTAAGGAGCTATCTACTACATGAGAGTCTTTATATACTACAGGGATCGGCGCACAGACCATGTGCTGTCACTATAGGGCAGGCATATGTAAATAAGATGCACAGCATCTGTGAGAAGTATCAGTAAGCAATATGCAGCATTGCACTGCATCAGTAAGCATCTGTGGGAAATGTAGTCATAAATGTACAGTAAGCGGCCCGATGCCTAAATGGAAATGTGTCGTAGATAATCGCGATAAGATCTACTGATGATCTGATAAGATGAGATAAGATATCTTTAGTAGATCTTGAGCGATAAGGATGAAAGAAATCGTAAAATGAAAAGAAAAATAAGTACGTTCTGACAAATACCCCCCTTCTTAGGGCGAGACAACTCAACGAGCAAACGAAACTCCAGTAGATCCAAAACCTTCATCTCCATGTTGTGTATTATCTAGAGAAGTGACTTCTTCAACTTTAGCCAATGATATATGTTCTAAGAGCAATTGAGCGATTCGGTCTTTGATTTTGACTTTGAAGTCATTATCACCAAGATTGACCAATAGGATTTTTATAGGACCACGATAATCTGAATCAATAACTCCTGCTCCAATATGAATAGAGTTTTTGACAGCCAAACCACTGCAAGGAGCAATACGTCCATAGCAGTTGTCTGGTATAGCCAAGGAGATTTGAGTATCGATCAGTTTCTGGCCATGCACAGGAATGACAATTTCTTCTGCACTGTAAAGGTCAAGTCCTGCTGAGTGCTCTGATCCATGAGTGGGTAATGTGGCTAGGTCTGAAAGTTGTTTGACAGGAATGGAGCAATGTTGAATTGATCAGATAGCCGTAGGATGAATGATGTGGAATTCTTTAACCAGTTTAGGTACATCTTTGATCATAATATGTGCTGGTTCCCAGGAATTTTCATCTTCTGGGTAGTTTTTCCATTTGATAAGATATTGGATATTTCCTTGGTATTTTCGACTATTTAGAATCTTTTCAACTTCATATTGCTTGACATTGTCCTTGATGATGGGTGATGAAGGAATTTTTATGTTTCATTCTGGGATATCATTCGGAGAGTATGGTAATAGTTTGACGACGTGAAAGACAGGATGGATTTTCATGGACTTGGGAAGTGCTAACTGGTATGTGTTGTTTGAAAGCACTTTGGTGATGGAATACGGTCCAAGTCTTTTGTGATCCAATTTCCGAGTTGGTCTTCCTGTTTGAATGTTAGATGTGTCTAGCCATACTTTATCTCCGACTTGATATTGAGGAGTTTTTCCTTTGTGTGTGTCATAATATCTTTTCATGTCTTCAGCCGCTTTTCTCAGCACTGATTCTGCATCTTCCCTCATCCTCTTCAACCCTTCAATGAAATTTTCTACCGAATCAATAGTGGACATCTTGTTTGGTTCGAATCCCATGCACAGGTTCTGTCCAGAGTTCAACATAAATGGAGAATATTTGGTGGAGGCGTTAACTCTGTTATTGTAACAGAATTCTGCCATAGGTAACCAATTTATCCAATCTGACTGTCGATGATCCACAAAAATATGGAGGTATTGCTCAATTTCTTGATTAATCCTTTCTGTTTGTCCGTCTGTTTGTGGATGGTATGCCATGGATAAGGCTGTCTTAATGCCTAGCAATCAATTTAATTCCTTCATCATTTTGGAAGCGAATTGGGGACCACGATCAGATAAAATCTTCTCGGGTAATCCATGATGTTTCCAAATGTTGTCTCTGAATAATCGTGCTACTCCTTCGGCAGTGCCATCTGATGTTGTAGCCATAGTGTGAATCATTTTTGAGAAACGATCAACAACCACTAAAATTGAATCATATCCCTGGCTGTCTGATAATTGTGTGATCAAATCCATAGAGATGATTTGCCAGGGGTGAGATGGTATTTCATTTGGAGTCAATTCTCCTTGTGGTTTTTGGGTGATTGTTTTCGTTCTCTGACATATATCACAACTTTTGACATATTTTCCCATGTATGCCACCATTCCTTTCCACCAGAACGTTCTCGATACTATCTCCAATGTCCTCCATTGTCCTGGATGTCCTGCGATTGGGGTGTCGTGACATTGTTTGACGACATCTGCTCTGCAACTGTCTGGGACGAGGATTTTGTTTTTGTATGTAAGTAGTCCTTTTTTGTTCTGTCCCCATCCTGCAATGGTAGCTGTTTTGCATTCGTCTGCTGACAATTCTACCCACATCTTGACATCTCCATCTTTCTCTTGTTCATCTGCTATCTTTTGAAGGAGTGGAATATTGTTTGTCATAACTGCTAGGATGTGTTTGTCTTTAATCTGAGATGTGCAATCGTTATCAATCAGATTATTTGGTTTGAAGAATTCTGGTTTAAGCAGTATGATGTTTTCGTTGTCATGTTCCACCCCCTCTTTATGATCTGCTCGTCTCAAGAGAAGGTCTGGTTTGGCTGAACTCTTTCCCAGTCTGTGGGAAAGGTGAAAGTTGAACCTAGAAAGAAAGAGAGACCATTGAGCCTGGCAACGGTTCAATTTCTGGGCACTCATGAAGTACTCTAGGTTTTTGTGATCCGTAAGGATCTCAACTGTACTATCTGTTCCTTCTAGATAGTGTCACCATTGTTCCAATGCACGTATAACAGCTAACATCTCTTTGTTGTAGATGTTGTAATTTCTCTCCACTGGTGATAATCCTTTGCTGATATATGTGACTGGATGCCACTTCTCATCATCTCTCATTTGCAATAAGACTGCGCCTGTGGCATAACCCAAACTGTCTGCTTCTACAAGATATGGGCGATTGGGCTCAGGAAAGACTAAAACAGGTTTAGAACATAACGCCGTTTTGAGGTTTTCAAACAAGTCTTTTTGTTCCTGGTCCCAGTGCCATTTACTGTCTTTTTGTAAAAGGGTATTCAGGGGTTTTGCTATGTCAGAAAATCCTCAAATAAAGCGGCGATAGAAGTTGGTGAATCCCAAGAATGAGCGGACTTCTGTGATGGATGTTGGAGTAGGCCAGTCAGCTATCCCTTGAACTTTGACGGGGTCCATCATGATTTTATCAAAGGATATTTTAAGGCCGAGATAATCAATCTCTGTCTTTTCGAAGTCGCACTTCTCGGGTTTCAAGTAGAGTTTGTTATCGTGCAATATTTTGAGAACTTCTTCAACGGTACGGCGATGTTCTTCCATTGTAGCCATGAAGATAAGGATATCGTCCATATAGACCACTACCTTGCCCTTGGTGATGAGTTCTCTAAAGAGATGATTCATCATGGTTTGAAATGTGGCGGGGCTATTGGTGAGTCCAAAGAACATAACAAGGGGTTCGTATAGGCCTTTGTTTGTGATAAAGGTGGCCTTCCATTCATCTCCTTCTTTGATATGAACATTGTTGTATCCCCATCATATGTCGAGTTTAGTGAAATATTTGGCCCCTTTGAGTTTATCTATCAATTCCGATATGAGTGGTAATGGATAGGAATTCTTGATAGTAATTTCATTGAGGCGACAGTAATCTTGGATCGGACATAAGTCTCCTGACTTCTTCTTGATAAAGAAAAATGGAGAGGCCATAGGTGATTTAGAGATACATATTCGTCCTGATTTGAGATTTTCGTCGACGAATTTCTCCAACTCTTGTTGTTCAGTGAAGGATAGGTTATACACCTTTCCCATATGCATTTTTGATCCAGGTTTCAATTCGATAGCATGATCCCAGATTCGTTTGGGAGGTAGTTCATTGAAAGAATCCTTTTCAAATACTGTTTTAAACCCATGATATGCTTTTGGGACAATATCTTCAAAGGATTTCTTTATCTTTTTCTTTTCTGCCTCTATCGCTAAATCTTGGGATATGTTTCGAATTGCAGCATCCTTCTCATCATCTCCTATCATGATGCAGAGGATGCGATCTTCCTTCTGTGCTTCATCTTCATCATCGTCATCAACTTCCACCATCTTTGGTATTTCTATTTTTTGTGTCTCTTTCTTCTTTTTCTTCCATTGCTTCCTGTCTTCAACTACTCATACGTGGCATCTTCGTGGACATCTAGTAAACAAGATCACTCCAGTATTCCAGTCGATTTTGGGATTGTGGATTTTAAGCCAAGTTTCTCCAAGTATGAGGTTGACTTTTCCTAGTCCTGTAACGCAAAAGGAAGTTCGCTCTGTGTGATTTTGGACTTTGACAATTAAATCCACGGTTTCCGTGATGGATCCTTGTTCATTCTTGGTTCCATCGACGTTGTAAACTGGTATGGCTATGGGAAGTCTCTTTGTGCTTAGACAATTTGTTTTCACAAATTCTTTGTCTATGTAGCATGTAGTGGCTCCCAAATCTAGAAGTGCTTCGATTGTTACTGTTTGACCATTTTCCAGTACCTTGATCTCGACTTTGATCATGGGTAAATCTACTCTGATCCCCATGACCACATGCTTTTCTTTTTCTTGAGAGGGCATACTCTCAGATGTCTCTCCTTTCTCAGTCTTTGTCTCTGATGAAATGTTGTTAAATACTATTTGGTCAATAGGATCGCATACATTTGCATGATCAACAGCGCCATCGTTTGGAGTAAGTACTGAGAACATGTTTTTGGACAGTCCAGCAACATCTACTGGCTGTCCTTTGAAAAACCCAGCTGTTTCCTCCTTTCCCCTTCATCAAATATCATCTTTTCAAAATCCACTGTGCTCATCTGCCTGATTTCTTCGTGAATCTCCCTAATATTTTTCCTCTGAGGACAAACATTTGCCCTATGCCCTTCCTTTCTGCAATTGAAACAAATCAAGGGCCTTCTTCTCTGCGCGGCATCGGCACTGTTGCATTGCTTGCCCTTTGAGTGTTTGTACTAGATTGAGGATTGGCTGTTTGGTTATATCTAGGGGTCCATTGCGATGGGCCCCTTGATTGCATGAGTTGGCAGTACTCTCACATATGTCTGTCTGCCTGTTGAGCCATCCTTTGCCATTCTAGATATGTAGTGGGAAGGGGGTTGATGTTGTAGATGCAGTTTAATACGTCACTGTTTAGTCCTCTTTTGTAGCAATCGATGAGCACGTGCTCATCATAAAGGGTTTTTGCTGCTAAGAGGAGAAATTCAGTGGTGTATTCATCCGCTGTTTTTCCCATTTGTCGTAGTTTGTGAAGGGCTTGCTGTGCTGTATGTGCTTCGTCTGGATCTCCAAATTGCTCCCGTAATTTCGTGTCAAATTCAACCCAATCTTGGAAGGGCATGGGGTATAATGAATTGAGGGGGTTAGCCTTGTGTAGTCGTTGTTTTGTGACTTGCAGATTTCTCCATGCTTCTGCCAAGCCTCCTATCATATAGGAGAGGGCATATGTGATTCGATCACTGTCCGACCATGTTTTGTTTGCTGCAAAAACTAGGAATAGCTCTTGGACAAATGAATCAAGTTTGTCTCGCTTCCCCAAGAATGCTGTAGGTGCAGAAACTTTTACCCGGTGTTGGGCAAATACGTGGGCCGGCGGGGCATTGACTTGGCCAGAGGAACTGGCAGGAATAGTTGAGGGGAGTGTGGAAGGAGGTGGCTGTTGCCGCATCATCATTGTGATCTCCTTCATATTTTTGGCAATATCTGCCATTGTTGTCCCCAGACTTATTATTGCATCGCCTTGTTCCCTCTGTATGCGCTGCTGTTGTTTTATCTGATCGCTCATCATCTCCATCGCTTCCTCTACATCCAGAAGTTGAAGTCTTCTGGTTTCGTCTGCTTCTCTTCTTTCCCTTTCTTGGGAAGAATCTTCTACCATCAGTGCTGGTTCCCTGAATTCCCAATTGCTCGGTCCCGACGTCATTGTTCGTTTCTGAAGATGAACGCCTGCAGGAGTGAATTTCGATATGGGCTGGTTCGGTCAAAGTAGTCAGGAAAGAAATGCCAAGGGAATTCCTCAGGATGGTTGTTGTAATAGGGGTTATGGAGCCTGAAGAACCAGATGGCTTGCTGCTGTTTGTAATTGTAGGCATGGTAGTGGAAGCAGAGGAGAGCCAAAGAAGTCGCTGGACGAGTTGTTGGTGAAAGAGAGCTGAACCTGGCATAGGATTTGCCAGATCTGGTTCTCTTTTCCGAGCGTAAGATGCGTGGAATGGTGAAATTAAGATTGTGCGAAGTGAGAGCTCACTATTCCTTTTTCAAGGGAATAGGCCTTTCAACACAAAATGGAAGGTGGGAGTATGTAAGTATATACTAGTATATAACTGCTACTAGTACTACGAAAGAGATCTTGTTGTAGTAAAAGTTTATAGTACTCCTGGTCCGAACGGTTGTCAGGAGGTTCTGCGATGCCCCACTAAGTGGTAGACACCCTAGCACTGCTCGCTGAGGCAATATAAGGCCCAGTGCTGCAGCTGAACTACGAAGAACGGAGAACTATAAACAATACAATGCTCTCTTGAGCAAGGAGGGAGGGGAATGATGGTTGGAGACGGAGTATGGGAGTGAGAGAGGAGGTGAGGTCGCTGAAGTGAGCTTTATACAATTGTGAGGCACACGCTAGACAGTGAGGTCACAACTGAATTGGAGGAGAATTGGCGAGGGAGGAGACAATACACCTTAGAGAAGAGTCACACTATGTAGCGGATATCTCAGATGTATAAAGCTAAGGAGCTATCTACTACATGAGAGTCTTTATATACTACAGGGATCGGCGCACAGACCATGTGCTGTCACTGTAGGGCAGGCATATGTAAATAAGATGCACAGCATCTGTGAGAAGTATCAGTAAGCAATACACAGCATTGCACTGCATCAGTAAGCGTCTGTGGGAAATGTAGTCATAAATGTACAGTAAGTGGCCCGATGACTAAATGGAAATGTGTCATAGATAATTGCGATAAGATCTACTGATGATCTGATAAGATGAGATAAGATATCTTTAGTAGATCTTGAGCAATAAGGATGAAAGAAATCGTAAAATGAAAAGAAAAATAAGTACATTCTGACAGTACCAGTGACAGGTATTGGAAGGAGGTGCTTGGAATAGCATGTAGCCAACTGTAGAATGAAATAATGTATTCTACAGGGAGAAATAGTGAGAGAGATATAAAATGAATGGCATAGTAAGTCAGTACTGACCTCAGTCTCTTCATAGAAGACTGAGGGAAAAGAACACTATGCAAAAGAAATCTTTTGTAAGTATAAGGTCTGTCCATATCATCCCTGAGTCCTGCAACAGGTCCATGTGGTGCATTGCATTATTTGTGCATTCAACATGCTGTCACATCATCACATGTTCACTGTAGCATGTCACTGTAAACTCCAACAACAGGTCCAATATGTTGGAGTATACAGCAACATGCGACAGCAAACATGCACTGTCATGTGTGACTGTGAATGCACAAATGCACAACTGCATGGCTGTGCCACACAGACCTCTCATGGGACTCAGGGACAATACAGATGGACCCATTACTTACAGAAATTTTCCTTTGCATCTTTTCTTTTCCCTCAGTCTTCTATGAAGAGACTGAGGTCAGTACTTACTCTCTATGCCATCCATGTTTTATGTTTTCTCACTATTTCTTCCTGTAGAATACAATTCTCTTCTTTCTACAGTCAGTGTGCTCTTTCCAAGTAACCTCCTTCAATAGATTATGAGACCTGAGGTCTATCAAAACTGAGCAAGCACCACCTTTGAGACACACTCACACCCCCACACTTTACACACCATGTCAGCAGCAGCCTCAACAGCAAGACACCTGCACCAGCGACTGGACACACTGCCACAATGGCAGGCACCACAACAAGCTCAAATGCAAAAGCCTTGAGCAAGCTTTATGACATACCTTTCCTCACAGAAAATGGTGAAAATTTCACCTTCTGGAAATTATGTGTCAAAATGGTTCTCCAAGTGCACAGACTCTGGCCTATTGTCAACAGCTCTGAGAAGGCTCCAGCCAACACATCATCTGACTACAATGACTGGGTCAACCACAACCATGACACATGCATGCAAATCACATTGACACTCAGCAATGAGCCTCTCAACACCATGCTATACACAACAATATCAAAAGACACTTGGGAGAAGCTAATGATGCAATATGAAGGGAAAGGGGAGCAGAAAATCGCTTACTTGATTAGTGAGCTATTCCACAGCACTCTATCTGATGACACCCCCCTAAAACTGCAAATAAATGCAATGGTGTGCACCACACACACTCTCTCCTTGCTCAGGCAGCAACTCAATGAAAAACTCATTGCTGTCACCATCATCATCTCACTACCTCCATCCTATAACACACTCAAAATGATCCTCACCACCATGAAGGCAACCAATCTCAACATTGAGAATGTTTGCTCACAAGTCACACTTAAGGAGCAACACCAAACTCAAGCTATGGATTCCATGGGTGCATTTTCAGCTTGCTTCAAAGGCAAAGGCAAAGGCAATGGCAATGGCAAAGGACCCACAATGTTGGATGGGGAGCAACAGGCAAAGCACAAGGTGAAAGGGTTTTGTATGCACTGCAAAATCCACAGCCACAAAGTCAAAGACTGTTGCAAGCTCAAAGCTGAAAAGGGTGCTGCAACAGCACACATTGCCACCAACAGCACAGCACTATGTGCTCAAATGCATGATGAAGACAATAATGATGATGCATCATTCAATCTCATCAAGGTTGCTGAAAAACTTGCACAACATGATGACCTCACAGCTTGCTGGCTCATCAACTCAGGTGCCAGTCACCACATGAGCTCCAACTGTGACTGGGTCTATCTCTACCACCTGTTCACTACACTGATATATGCTGTGCCAGGCTGAAGGAAAAAACCAACCACAATCACAACAATTGCTGGAGGGTGCAAGCCATAAGGTTCTCTAGACACCAAGGTAGAGAGAGTTAGTAGTTAAGAGTGATAAGCACAATAGTGCAATGTGACTGGGGCAACAAAGGGAAACACAACTTGGGTAACAAACAGGCAATATGATGCAATAAAGAGAATGCAATGTGATGCAAGGGAGAACACAATAGAGAACACAACACAATGGAGACAAAATGCAATGCAATATAGACCACAATGCAACACAACACAATGGGGAATACAACACAATAATAGATGTGACCTATAAGGAATGTGCACTTTCTTGACAGTAAAACACATGGAGGGAAGGTCAGAATGTGCTTTTTCACAAATGGACTTGGATGGGGAGGAGAAGCCAAATCATGGGCAGGAGAAATCTGTTCTTTCTCTGACTGATGATGTGCTATCTAAATACAAGTCTAGCTCCAAGGCTGGAGCACAACAAAACAAAACAGAAAATTTACAGTGCAGGGTCAATCATAGGGATATTTGAAATGCAGTGGAGTCTGGATGTGAGTGAATAAAGTATCATACTATAGTGGATGAGCAAAAGAGGAAAAGCACTGATCACACCAAATGCTGACTTTGTGACTTGTGCCTCCATGGTTACTTTGGTGGGCCTGGACTGCACCTCAGCCTATTCATCCTATCAGTCCTGCTCCTCATTGGCCAAACCCAGTATTGTATTCTGACATCTAAGCAATTGGGCAGTTGATGTAACAGTGGATGATTGTTGTGTGTGGCACATTAATGTTGCTGTGTTTGCCTTTTGTTGCTGATGGTCATTTTCCAGTGTTATGTGCACATGGTGCTCATCAATGCCATGCAAAGTCTGGCTAGGTGATAACAGCTACATTCTAGCTGAGGGTGCCAGCAACATCCACATGAAGATGTGCACCAACAAGAAATGGAACCAGACTATCCTGCAGTATGTACTCTATGTCTGCAAGCTCCACAGTAATCTCCTATTGGTCTCCACATTCGTAAAATGCAGTGCACATGTCCAATTCAACAGGGATATGTGCAAGATCCTCAACAAGGATAACACACTAACATGTGTTGGCCACCTCAAGGATAACCTCTACATCCTCAACACATGCATGCACACTCCCAACACCACACAAATCATGCATGTTGCATCATTCCCATCTGAAGGTGTTGACATCTCCAACAATCCCTCTGCCTTCATCGCATGCATGAGCACAGCTACTGCTGACATATGGACCTGGCATCATTGCCTAGGTCACATTGGCATAGACTCCATCCTGCACATGGTCCACAACAGTATGGTCAAGGGCATGGCCATCACCAGCAACACAACCCACAATGCTCTTGGGATATGCAAGCCTTGCATCAAGGGCAAGCACACATGACACAACATTGTGAAATTGACACAGACACATACTGACACAATGCTCAGCTGCGTCTTTCCAGATGTGTGTGGGCCCATGCAAATGCACTCCCATGAAGGATACAACCACTTTGCAACATTTATTGATGACAAGTCATGCAAGGTCTTTGTCCACAGCCTCAAACACAAAAGTGATCTGCACAAATGTCTCAGACTTTGTCACATGTGCTGAAGTTGAGACTGGCACAAAACTGAAGGCACTCCATTCAGATGGCAGAGATGAATATATGGGTGAGTGTACACAGAAGTTCCTGCAGGCACATGGCATTAAACACAAAATGATGACCACTGACATGCTGCAACATAACAGTGTCACCAAATGCATGAATTGCACACTCATGGAGACCACATGCACACTGCTCACCAACACCAACCTCCCACATTCTTACTGGTATGATGCTATTTGTTGGATCTGCCTTGATCTTATCTGATCTGATCTGTTATCGCTCTTCTCTCCCTCTACATACCCATGGCCCACACTTTATTAGTCAGCATGGTCTGTGCATGATCTTAGTTTGTATATCAGTAGCTCCACAGCATCTTAGAATGATAAGCAGACATCTTCTCCTCTCCTTCTTTAGGAGTTGTCTGATCAGTCTTTTCTCTATCCCCTTCAATACTTTCTTTTGGGCTCCTAATATGGACACCCCTCTTCTTATCTTTGTCATTGCCTTCTCTGCCCTCTTCATGGGCTCGACTGTTGCCCTCACCATCTACCACTATCTGCCATGTGTCTGGTCTCTCCTCCCCATCTAGTCACATCCCCATCGCCTTTGCCACCACACTTCTTCCCTGCACAACACTATTGAGTATGCCACTTACTTGCACAACATAGTGCCAACATGCATGCTCAGAGATGATCTCACACCAGAAGAATCCTGGAGCAGTAACAAAACCAACATCACCCTTGTTCACATCTTCAGTTGCAAAGCCTTCATCCATATTCTGGACAAATACCAATGCAAACTTGATGCAAAGTCACTGCTTTGCACCTTCATCAGCTATGCACACAATTGATGCACCTACCACCTGGTCCACTGCCTGAGTGGGCACATCATCAAATCACACAATGTGATCTTCAATGAAGGGGGCCCCACAAAATGCTACAAGTGGATCATCTTCAATCCTGATGTGGATGACTCAGAGTCCAATGAGTGTGATACTCATGCTAGCAACCCACCAGTTGCCACTGAAGCTCCCCCAACTGCAACCCCTATGACAGCAACCACTTCCACACCCAACACATGACCTACAGCACCCACAGCTCCTATGCCTATGCCCACAGTGACAAGTCAACCCTCACACAGCAAATGTGCACCTATTCACAACTCTGATGAACACTACAATGTCTCATTGTATGCTCAAAAGCAAAAGGGTGCAAACATGACCACTGACACACAGCCACCTGCAGAAGATGTGCCACCACTTGATAGCAGTGAGCATGCACAAGCTACAACAATCGCATCCAAAAGTGATCTGCTTACTTATGAAGAAGCAATGTCACACCCTGATACAGCAGAATGGCTCGCAGCATGTGAAGAGGAACTGCAGACCTTCCAACACATGGAAGTCTATGCAGAAGTCAACTGACTGCACAATCACAAAATTGTCAGCAGCAAGTGGGTATTCCACATCAAAAGGGGACCAACCAGTGAAATCCAGAAGTACAAAGTGCACCTAGTTGCCAAAGGCTTCACCCAAGTCAAAGGTGTAGATTTTGACAAAACATTTGCACCCATCATGAAATTCTCATTGCTTCACACAATCTTTGCCATTGCCACCAAACACAACTTTGAAGTTCACCAGATGGATGTAAAGGCAGCCTACCTCAATGGCATGCTCAAAGAAGAAATCCATCTCGAGCCACCCACCAGATTCAAACCCTCAGCAGGTAAGGTCTGGCACCTTGGAAAATCCATTTACAGCACACATCAAGGTGGACAAGTCTGGTACAAGCACATCAAAAAGGAATTTGAATCACTAGGTTATACACACTCCAATGCCAACCACTCCACCTTTCTAAAACATGATGCATCTGGCAAGCTCATATGCATTGTCACAATTTATGTTGACAATATTATACTCACTTCACACAGTATTGACAAAATAGAAGATGTGAAGGCAGCACTTAAACATTCCTTCAATATGACTAACCTCAGTGAAATTGGCTGGATTCTTGGCATGCAGGTCACATGGGATCACCAATGCAAGACCATCATCCTCTCCCAGGAGAAATACATCAACAATGTTCTTCACAGATATGGTCACAACAACATGCACCCCATGGTCACCCCATTGCTCCAAAACAAGCAACTTGCAAAGCTCAACACCCCAGAGGCAACAGCAGATGTTCACAGGTACCAGAGTGCAGTGGGCACACTCATGTACATGATGTTAGGGACATGACCTGACTTAGCATACACCATCGGGATACTCAACCAACATACTGCAACACCAGGTGACATGCATTTTCATGCTTTAAATCACACCTTCCAGTATCTACATGCCATGGCACATCATATGCTCCTCTTCAATGGCAACTCCCCTGGCAAGTTAACAGGCTTTGTCAATGCTGATTGGGCAGTGAACATCAATGACAGGTGATCCATCTCCAGATATGTCTTCATTCTCTCTGGTGGCACAATTAGCTGGAGCTCCAAAAAGCAAGCCTTGACAGTACTCTCTAGTACAGAAGCCAAATACATCGCAGGCACACATGCTGCAAAAGAAGCTGTCTGGCTTCACACCCTCCTTTCCAAGCTTGGCGAACTCCATGACTCTCCTATGACACTCCAAATCAACAATCAGTCCACCATCACCATTGCAAAAAATCCAGCCTTTCACACACATACCAAACACATCAATGTGCAGTATCATTTCTTACATGAGAAGTACACTGGTGGGGAACTGGAGTTGGAGTATATTCTGACAGGTGAGCAGGTCACAGATGTGCTGATGAAGGGGTTGGCATGGCAGAAGCATGAGCAGTTCTGCTCTGGCATGGGCATCCACTGGTGCACTAGCTGAGTGGGTGTGTTGGAGTTTACAGCAACATGCAACTGTGAATGTGCAAATGCACAACTGCATGGCTGTGCCACATGGACCTCTCACAGGACTCAGGGATGATATGGACAGACCTGTTACTTACAGAAAATTTCCTTCACATCTTTTCTTTTCCCTCAGTCTTCTATAAAGAGACTGAGGTCAGTACTTACTCTCTACACCATTCATGTTTTATGTTTTCTCACTATTTCTTCCTGTAGAATACAATTCTCTTCTTTCTACAGTCAGCATGCTCTTTCCAAGTAAGTAACCTCCTTCAATACAATAGTATACCAATCAAACTCAATAACATGATGATGGTAGTGGGTTTTGCCCCATGAGTGGCACCACTGGCCTTATATTATATTAATACATATGTAGTGTGGACAACAATAAGTTAGTTGGTACTAGAGTAGTATACAACCAGCCCTGGTCACCAACTGGTGCCTGTTGGAATATATCAATTTATCATGCCACTGAGCAGTTCTTTACATATTTTTCTATTTATCTTATCTATATCATATCCATCTTCATCTACATCTCTATCTTATCCCTCTATCTCTGTCTGATCTATATGTTATTACCAATTCTTCTTCTTCTTCTTCTTCTTCTTCTTCTTCTTCTTCTTCTTCTTCTTCTTCTTCTTCTTCTGTCTTCTTTTAGACACATCTTTGTCTCTGTCTTTGTAGCACCACTACAACTCTATCTAGTCACAACTATATCTTCTTCTCTTCCCCACATTGTTGTCTCTCTCTCTAAGTCTTTCTACTAGTTAGGAAGCATCTATCTACTCTGCACCCTCATGTCTGGTGTCCTGTTGCTTACTCTTGTGAAACACAGGCCATATGCATAGAGGGAACTGGAATTGTTCTATTTGTATATGGTGACATGGTGGGCTACTTATAGTAATCCTACAGTGCATGGACTAAAGAACTATGATCAGGAATGTGTGTGTGTGTGTGTGAGGTGGTGTGTGTATGTGTACAGTAGCAAGACAAAAAATGAATGAGGATATTAGTAAGTCTAAGATCATCAACACCCCCCATACTGGAAACATGCACAACCAGTCCAAGGCCAGACTGATGTGTAGAAAATAGAGGGAGAGGAAGCAACTTTGTTAAAGCATCAGCAGTGATGACAGAAGAAGGTAGATGCTGAACAGAAATGGAACCAGAAGAAAGGCAATCTCAGATGTAGTGATGGCATATGTCTATGTGTTTAGTACCATGGGTGACAACAGGGTTAGTAGCGATATCAATGGCACCTTTGTTGTCACAATACAGTAAGAGGGAAGAGGTGAAACCAAAACCAATTTCTTGTAGCAGGGATCTCAACCACATGCCTTGCACTGCAGCTTGCAACAAGGACATGTATTCAGCTTCTGTCAATGAAAGAGAGACAGTGTGTTGCTTTCTTGAGGACCAAGTGATGGCACCTCCTCCAAGCAAAAAGACATATGCTCCAACCAACTTGTGGTCATCACAATCTGCAGCCCAATCAGAGTATCCCACAACACCAGTGTTCTCCTGACCACCATACTGTAGACAAAGGTGTAGAGTCCCTTTCAAGTAGTGAAGGATGTGGTGACCCAAGGCAAGGTGAGTCAGTAAGGGGTTAGAGAGGAATTGGGAGAGCTTCATAATGGTGAAGGTGATGTCAGGTTGTGATACAATGGCAGCATAGAGCAAGGATCCAATAAGTTGCTGGTATTCACTGTGAAGGGAGTGTTCTGCAGCATAGTCATTACTGGCTTTGCATGGAATAGAACCCAGTGGCAAGGGTGTGGAAGTTGGATTGCAGTTGGCAAGATGGAAGTGATCCAGGAGGTCCAGGACATAGGCCTGTTGGTCAATTCCCAATATATGGTTTGCATGGTCCCTCATGATGTGAAGACCAAGATAGGACTTGATTTCACCTAAATCAGTCATCTGGAAGAGGGACTTCAACATGGCTTTGCACACTTCCACTTCCTCAAGGGATCCTCCTAGGATAGTGATGCCATCAACATAGAGGACGATGATCAGTGGCTTGGAGGATGAGGTAGATAGGTAGATCCCAGAGTCAGAGTAGGTGCATGAGAAGGAGAGGTTGAGTAGCAATCCATGCATCTTGTGATGCCATTGGCATGATGCTTGTTTGAGTCCATAGATGGCTTTGGATAGATGACAGACCTGTCCTTCAGTGCCTGGGACCATGAAACCATGTGGTTGTTCCATGTAAATCTCCTCATCTAATTGAGGAGTGCTGACTTGACATCCATAGAGTGGATTTCTCAGTCTTCCAGAGTGTCAATGGCAAGGAGGGTCTGCAAGGATTTGAATTGAACAACTAGGGAGAAGGTTTCATTGTAGTCAACACCATGGACTTGCATGCACCCTTTTGCAACTAGGCATGCTTTGTGGTGACCATCTGCCTTCTGCTTAAACACCCATTTGTTCCCTACAATATTGTGTCCCAAAGGATGGTCAATGAGCTCCCAGGTTCAGAGGTCTCTGAGCAATGAGAGCTCTTCTTCACAGGCTTTGTGCCAGGAGTCAGAGTCAGGGCCAGATAGTGCCTGTTTCAGAGCAAGTGGGTCATGGGAGAGTGCATGGGAAAGAATGGCTGAAACCAAAGGTGAGCTGTGAGGAATGGCAAAAATGTCATCATCAGAGTTCCCCCCCTTGCTGAGGATGTCAACAAACTCACAGGGCCCATATGCACTATCACAAAAGTGAGCAGGACAATGTGTAGTCCATTGGGAGTGATGCAGGACAGGGTAATCCTCATCAATGAGATGCACTGCAGGGTGTGCACAACTGGGAGATGGTGCAGAGGGGCCATGCCAAGGTGGAGAGGGTGGAGGCCCCTGGTCATGAACATGTCACTCAGAATGGTGAGTGTGAATGTGTGGTGGAGGGGAAGCAGGTGCAGGAGCATGAGGAGGCATGACAGGGGCCATTGCTGTGAGGGGCACAGCAGTGCCCGATGCAGTGGGGAGGCCTGAAGATGGCAGGACAGGAGCAGGATCAGGCAATGAGGGTGGACAAGCATCATGGAGAGGGGGTTCCTGCAGACATGGAGGAACATCATCAGGAACACTGCCACTGAAAGGTGGGTGGCCACCATCACTGTCGCTATCCCCACCATTGTCACTGCAATTGCCAGCATCACTGTCATTGTCAGGAGGAGAAGGAGGAGGTGGTGGAAAGTGTCAGGAAGCATCATTTTTCTTTTCATTTTTATGATTTTCTTTTATCTTATTGCTCAAGATCTACATTACATCTTATCTTATCCAATTAGATCTTTCACGATAATCTATGAATCATTCATCATTCATCATCAGGCCAATTACTCATTACTTATGACACATATTCTCACAATGACTGTGCAATGCTGTGCATTACTTACTGATCATTCCTACACATGCTGCACATGACATCATGCTATCCTCTTTACTGTACTTCAAATGCCTGCCCTACAGCGACATACATGGTCTGTGCACACAGGCATTTACTATATATACTGTACTTCATAGTGTACTTGTTCTTTAGCCTAGTACTTCTGAGATATCTGCTTCATAGCAAGTTAGTCTCTTAAATACTATCATCCTTTATCCTTCCTCTTCACTCTAAAGTTCTGTTGTGTGACCTCACTAGTCACGTTGGCCTCACAATAGTACTAAGCTCTTTAGTGACCCCACACTCTCCTCTCTTGACCATCTCAAATCACTACTCCCCTCCCTACTCATCTAAGAAGATGAAGTAATTTGTTTTTACAGTTCCAATTTTTCATAGTCAGCTACAGTGCCGGGCCTTACATTGCCTCAGTGAGTAGTGCAAGGGTGTCTTACCACTTAGTGGAGCACCACAAACCCCCTGACAACCATTCAGACCAGGGTTACAATAAATTTTACTGTATCAGAGAATTATTTCGTATTATACAAGTAGCACCTAGCACATACTATACCATCATCTCTTCCACTTTGTATTTGAAAGGCTTACACCCTTGAAAAAGGTGTAAAGAGTTTTCACTTTGTGCAATTTTACTTTTCACCATTCCAAGAATTCTCTGCTTGGAAAAGAGGACCAGGTCAGGCAAGTCATACACCAGACTTACCTCTTCATTATCTACACCCACATGACCTCACACATCTCAAGCTCTCATCCAATATTACGGAAACACCTTCCAATATTGTCAACAACAATCCATTTGGTTTTTCAAACTCCACAATCCCTACTACAATGATCACCCTAACGAATTCCCATGGCATTTCTTTCCGAACTACTGGGAAAGAACCAGCCCATATGATAATTCAATCCCCCAAGCCTACATCTTCAGAAATGAGCAATGACAAGCTCAGGACCCAGCAATTGGGAAATGAGGAATCCAGCTCCCATGGTTGAAGACTCATCAGCAGAGGCAGAAAGGGAAAGAACTGCAGAAATGGAAAGGGAAAGATGACAGGCAGAAACTGCCAGACTATGCATCACAGATCTGGAGGATACAGTGGAGATGATGAAAACAGCAATGGAGGAGCAGCACATCGCATCACAAAAGCAGAATACCCAATTCTTGGAGATTGGAACTGCATTGGCACAAATAACCAACTCATTGGCCAGTATCACAGCAATGATGAGTGCCCAGCCAACCCTATGCCCTACAGCAGTCAGTACATCTGGCCAATCTGCAGGCCTAGGGGCCCACGTGTTTGCACAACACAGAGTCAAAGTTTCTGCACCTACTCCATTCTCAGGCAAGCGCAACAAACTTGACTCCTTCATACAGGAGCTATTCCTAGTATTTGTGGCAAACAAAACATGGGTAGATAACAATCACATCACATATGCCCTCTCCTATATGATAGGAGGAAGTGCAGAAGCATGGAGAAATCTTCAAGTCACTAAGCAGCAACTACATGAGGCTAATCCCCTCAACCCAGTCCATCCTATGCCCTTCCAAGACTGGGTAGATTTTGATGATAAACTATGAGCCCAGTTTGGAGATCCAGATGAAGCTCATACTGCACAACAAGAGCTCCACAAAATTAGGCAAATGGGTAAAACAGTGGAGGAATACACCACATATTTTCTCCTCATAGTGGCAAAAGCAAAATATGATGACCAAGCTCTCATTGATTGTTACCGCCAAGGATTAAATAATATCAATCCTCCACCAGTCACCTATTTACAGTGGCAGACAGTTGCTCAAACTGCCAACAGACATCTACATGAGTTTAAACAACTCATGCAGACAAGGAATGCCCCTGCTTGGACCCCGAGATACTCTCAAAACAACACACATCCCCAAGCAGGATGGAATGTCCAAAGCAACCCATCGACACAAAAAGCAAGTAACACCACAGTACCTATGGATGGGGACAGAGCACAGTGCAGGAAGACAATCATATGTTACAATTGCAGGCAGGAAGGGCATATATCACACAAATGCCCACAGAAGGGGAAGAAGAGCATCAGGGAAATACATGAAGACATCAGGCAGATGTCAACAGAAGATTTCCAGAAGATGATGAATGATGAGTTGGAGAAAAGAGGATTGCCTATAGATAGGCAGGGTTTTGCCAAGGACAATCAGTAGATACTGCTGTATTGTCCTCCAATAGTTTTTCTGTTCTATTTCCTGATGATGGTGCTGTCAATCATGCCAATGTATGTGATCCTATAATCATTGATGAATGCATTATTGTTTCAAATCATCAGGAAAAGAAAGAAAAAGAGGTATCTGAGAGTATGCCCTCTCACAAAGAAGAAAAGCATGAAATCATGGGGATAAAAACAGAATTACCCATGATCAAAGTAGAAATCAAAACAGTGGATACTGGAGCAACAGTAACTGTAGACATCTTACTCAATTCTGGTGCAACCACATGTTACATCAATGAACAATTCATAAAACAAAACAATTTAAACACAAAAAAATTACCAATTGCAATTCCAGTTTACAACGTCGATGGAACAAGAAACAAGAATGGATCTATAAGAGAAACTGTAGACCTAATTCTAAAAACCTATGACCATACAGAAAGAACCACGTTCTGCACCACTGGTCTAGGAAAAACCAATTTAATTCTTGGAGAAACATGGCTTAAAATCCATAATCCAGAAATAGATTGGCAATCAGGATTAGTAACATTCTCTAGATGTCCACAAAGATGTCAAGTTAGACTTCTTGAGGAGAAAAAGTCTAGGAAAAATATCAAAGCAACAAGAAAGGAAGCACAATTGAAGAAAGAGATACCAAAGATGGTTGAAGTGGATGATGACGAAGAAGATGAACCAAGACCAGGAGACAAGATCTTGTGTGTTATGATTGGCCAAAAGGAGAAAGAAGTGGCAATCAACAATATCAGCCAAGATCTTGCAATTGAAGCAGAAAAGAAGATCAAACAATCTTTCAAAGACATTGTTCCTCTCACATATCACCATTTCAAAACTGTCTTCGAAAAAGAATCATTTGATGAACTACCTCCCAAATGTATCTGGGACCATGCCATAGAGTAGAAGCTAAACTCAAAAATGCACACAGGAAAGATATACAATCTATCTCTTATCAAACAAGCAGAATTGGAAATTTTCATATATGAAAATCTTAAATCTGGATGCATACAACCTTCTAAATCTCCGATGGCATTGCCATTTTTCTTCATCAAAAAGAAACTGGGAGAACTATGTCCAGTACAAGATTATCATCACCTCAATGAAATTACAATCAAAAATGCATATCCATTACCACTCATTTCCAAATTGATTGATAAACTCAAAGGGGCAAAGTTTTTTACCAAACTCAATGTTTGATGGGGATACAACAATGTACAAATCCAAGAAGGAGATGAATGGAAGGTGGCTTTTATCACAAACAAGGGACTATATGAACCACTCATTATGTTCTTTGGTCTCATGAAGAGCCCAGCAACCTTCCAAACAATGATGAATCATCTCTTCTGCATCCTCATTGCAAATGGCAAAGTAGTTGTTTATATGGACAATATTCTCATCTTCACCAAAACACTTGAAGAACATCATCAAATCATTGCTGAAGTATTACAAATACTTCAAGATAACAAACTCTACTTAAAACCAGAAAAATGCGATTTTGAGAAGGAAGAGATAGACTATCTTGGACTCAAGATCTCCTTTGATAAGATCATGATGGATCCTGTCAAAGTACAAGGCATTGCAGAATGGCCTACTCCTACCACTGTCACAGAAACCAGATCATTTTTGGGATTTGTCAACTTCTACAGACGCTTTATCAGAGGATTCTCAGAAATTGCCAAACCTCTGAATAGTCTTCTACAGAAAGATGCCAAATGGAAATGGGACAATGAACAAAAACATGCATTTGAATCACTGAAATCAGCCATGTGTTCCAAACCCATTTTGGTATTCCCTGAAGCAGACAAACCATATTTGGTAGAAGCCAACAGCTCTGGTTATGCAACTGGCACTGTTTTATCCCAAAAATGTGACAATGACAAATGGCATCCAGTGGCCTATACCAGCAAAAGTTTATCACCAGCAGAACGCAATTATGACATCTATGACAGAGAGATGTTGGTGATAATCAGAGCACTGGAACAATGGTGGCACTACCTTGAAGGTGCACAAAACCCGGTTGAAATCCTTACAGACCACAAGAATCTAGAGTACTTTATGAGTGCCCAGAAATTGAACTGTTGCCAGGCACAATGGTCTCTTTTTCTTCCTAGATTTGATTCTAACCTTACCCATTGCCTGGGTAAATCATCTGACAAGCCTGATCACCTCTCAAGATGTTCAGATCATAAAGAGGGGGTGGATTGTGATAATGACAACATCATACTGCTAAAACCAGAATTTTTCAAACAATCAATCAATGCAGTATTCACAAGCCCACCACTACTGAAAAAGATCTTAGAAGCACAAAAGAATGAAGGAGAGATACAACAATGGAGAGAATTGCCAGCAGATGAAGCAAAGATGGCAATCATTGCAGGACATGGGGGAAATGAACAGGGACTCCTTACATACAAAGGAAAAATCTTCATTCCCAATACTTGTAGAGCAGAAGTGGTGAAACATTGTCATGACAGTCCAATAGTGGGACATCCAGGACAATGGAGAACATTAGAGTTGGTAGGAAGGACCTTCTGGTGGAAGGGCATGGCAGCATATGTTGGAAGATATGTAAAAGGATGTGAACTCTGTCAAAGAACAAAAGTCATCACAAAGAAGCCACAAGGTGAACTCACACCTAATGAAATCCCAGACCAACCCTGGCAAATCATATTGACAAACCTTATCACACAATTGCCAGACAGTCAAGGATATGACTCTATCCTAGTAGTGGTGGATTGATTTTCAAAAATGATTCACACAATGCCCACCACTACTACAGTAACAGCCAAAGGAGTTGCACAACTTTTCAGAGACAATATCTGGAAACTACATGGACTACCAGAAAAAGTTCTCTCTGACAGAGGTCCACAATTCACTTCAAGAGCTATGAAGGAATTGAACAAGATTCTGGGAATAAAAATGGCTCTTTCAACTGCCTTTCACCCACAAACCAATAGACAAACTGAACAAATAAACCAAGAGATAGAACAGTATCTCAGAATATTCGTAAACCATCAACAAAGTGACTGGATGAACTGGTTACCTATGGTGGAATTTTGTTATAATAATTGAATCAATGCATCTACAAAACAAACTCCATTCATATTGAACAGTGGCCAACATCCAAGAATGGGATTCGAACTTCATGTCAAATCAAATATTGAATCAGTAGACATCTTTATATCTTCTCTGGAGAGAGCTAGAGATGATGCTAAATCCACATTGAAAAAGGCATCAGAAGATATGAAGAAATATTACAATGCACACAGAGGTGAAACTCCCACATATGAAGTAGGGGATAAAGTCTGGCTAGACACATCCAATATTCAATTGGATAGACCTATGAAGAAACTGGATCACAAATGAATTGGACCATATGTGATCGTTGAAATATTATCCAACAATAGTTACAAACTTGCATTACCAAAAACATTGAAAATCCATCCAGTATTCCATGTGGTCAAATTACTACCATTCATAGCCAACTCTATTCCTGAAAGGAAACAAAAACCCCCACCAGCTCCTATAGTTGAAGGAGGAGAAGAGAGATATGAAGTAGAGGATGATACTCACAAACAATATGGCAAAATCAAATATCTGATTAAATGGAAGAATTATCCACATGAAGCTAATTCTTGGGAATCAGCATCTATTATTACCAAAGATGTTCCCAAATTAGTCAAAGAATTCCATTTGTCACATCCAACCGCCATTCGAGTTATTCAGAATATTGTATTACCAGTGAAACAACTTTCAGACAAGGCAACCACCCCTACTAGAGGATCATCATTTGCAGCAGGATTGGATCTTTACAGTGCAGAAGAAACTGAGATACTACCACATTGTCAAAAATCGATCGATATGTGAGTGCAGGTTTGGGCAGGCTAAGAAAAACATGGAGAGGAAGGCATAGATTGGTGGGACGTGGTAGGCGGTGGTGCACACTATGGCGCAGAGTGGTAAAATGTGGTACAGCATTGTAATTTATACTGTAGAGCTACAGAACGTGGGGGGTGTAGTAGATATAGTGCGCACTGCACTGAGTTCAGGTGGCGCTGTAATGCAGGGTTGTATGTGGGGGTGTAGTACATGCTACACAAATGTGGGGTAAGTGAGGTAAGTGGGTCTGGAGCGGTCTAGAGCGCTCTATGACGTGGTAGTGGTGTGAGTGGGTAAGTGTAACATGTGTCAGTAAGACGTAAAGAAGACATGTATAGATAAATGTAGCGAAGCTGAACAAATACCATGAATATTCCAACACGATACTCAAGTCTCCTTGGCTATACTGAGTCACTGTTATGGACATATTGCTCCTCACAGTGGTTTGGCTGTCAAAAACTCTATATCAATTGGAGCTGGAGTGATTGATTCAGACTATCATGGTCCTCTCAAAATTCTTCTTGTCAATAATGGGAATGACATATTCCATATAAAAGAAAAAGATCATATTGTGCAACTAATCCTCGAAAACATATCATTTGCTGATGTTTTGGAAGTCAATTCCTTAGATGGGGAGAAGGAGGTTTTGGATCTATGGGAGTTTAGCAGTTTGTCAGGTCATCTCACCCATAAAATGGGGGTATTGTCAGGACACATTATTTTTCTTTTCATTTTATGATTTTCTTTTATCTTATTGCTCAAGATCTATGTTACATCTTATCTTATCCAATTAGATCTTTCGTGATAATCTATGACTCATTCATCATTTGTCATCAGGCCAATTACTCATTACTTATGACACATATTCTCACAATGACTGTGCAATGCTGCACATGACATCATGCTATCCTCTTTACATGCCTGCCCTACAGCGACATACATGGTCTGTGCACACAGGCATTTACTATATATACTGTACTTCATAGTGTACTTGTTCTTTAGCTTAGTACTTCTGAGATATCCACTTCATAGCAAGTTAGTCTCTTAAATACTATCATCCTTTATCCTTCCTAAGTTCTGTTGTGTGACCTCGCTAGTTGCGTCGGCCTCACAGAAAGACATCAAGGACAGTCAGACATGTGGTGGATTCCAGCGAGGGGAAGACATCCTCCTAAAACACAGCATTGCAGCTGGTGACACAGTGAGTGGAGGCCTTGTCCCAAAACAACCATCCTTTGGTCCCAGCCTCATACCCAACAAAGGTGAGTGGCCTCAACTTGGGATCTAGCTTCATGTGCTGATGATCTGGATACTTGACCCAGGCATGACAGCTGAAAACACAGAGGTGGGACATGTCAGGTGGAGAGTCAGTGGGTGACCACAGCATGTGTGGAGTCTGCCAGCCCAGATGACAAGCTGGGGAGAGGTTGTACATGTGGACAGCAACATGAATGGCATATTCCCAGAAACCCAGGGAAAGACCAGTGCAATGGAGGAGGCTGAGCATGTGATCCAGGATGGATCAATTCCAGCATTCAGTGCACCCATTCTGCTGAGGAGAATATGGGATGGTGAGCTGGTGAGCAACACCTTTATTGTGCAGGAGGCTAGAAATGGAACCAGCAAGATACTCCCCCCTGTGATCCATGCAAAGGGCCTTGGGCCAGTTGCCAAAGAGCATGTGGACACACACAAGGTAGTGTTCCAGTACACTGGTCAGTTGGTCCTTCTGGAACAGGGGATAGAGAAGTCCAAACCTGGAGTAATCATTGAGAAAGGTGGCAAAGTAGAGGTTGTGGGAGCCAACAGACACAGTGCCAACAGGACCAATGAGGTCAGAATGGACCAAACCAAGTGCTTCATTGGCATGTGAATGGGAAATGTGGAAGGGAGCTTCCCAAGGAGGCAGCCAGAGCAGGGTGCAGAGGAGGGCACAGAGGATGGCAGCGAGAAACCTGAAAGCTGCATGGGTCAGATATGGGCAATGACCTCCTCAGAGAGGTGCCCAAGACATTCGTGCCACAGACACATGGATGGGAGAGAGACAGCATGCAGTGAGGGTACAGCAGAAATGACCAGCCAATACATGCCATGCTGCAGGATACCAACACTGAAGAGGCAGCTGTCCCAAGAGATTTCACAGTGGCCCCCTTCATAAGTAATACAAAACCCAGGCAATCAAGTTTGCTGATTGAGAGGAAGCGACCATTGGCACTGGGAATGTGGAGAACACCAGAGGGACAGTGAGACCATTGTCCCATCAGGGAGGAGATGCTGTTGTGCACAAGCACTGTGGCCAATGCAGGCAATGACAGAACCATCACCAACTGTTGATGTGTACTGTGGGCATATAAGAGAGGAATCTACAATCACAACCACAGCAGATGCTGAAGGGTGCAAGCCATAAGATCCCCTAGACACCAATAGGAAGAGAGTTAGTAGATTAGGGTGAGAGATGCAATAACGCAACACATCCAGGCGACAATACAGAGATATGACAGAAACACAGCATGACAATGGCAATGATGGAGACCCATAATACAACACAATGCAATAGAGAACACAGTGGAGAATGCTAGGGAGAATGCAATGCAATAGAGAATGCAATGGAGAATGTGATAGACACTCAGTGAAATTGATAACACAACTTACAGGGCATGCACTTTTCGCCTTGAGACTCAGACAGGAGAGGGAAAACAAATCATGGGCAGGGGAAAACTGGTCTTTTTCTGGCAGATGATGCACTATATAAATACAAGTCTAGCTCCAAGGCTGGAGCACAACAAAACACAACAGAAAATTTACAGTGCAGGGTCAGTCATAATGTGAAGTGGAGTCTGGGCACTATACAGATGAGCAAAATAGGAAAGGCATCAATCACACCAATTGCTGACTTCACAACTTGTGACTCCATGGACCACATCTCAGCCTGTACAGCTCATCAATCCTGCTCCTCATCAGCCAACCCCAGTCCTACAGTCCAATGCCTAAACAAATGCACAATTGATGTGGCTATGGCTGATTGTCATGTGCAGCACATTTATATCACTGTGCTCGTCTGGCTGATTGTCGTGTGCTGTGCATTTGTATTGCTGTGTTTGTTGCTGATGGTCATTTTCTGGCTTTATGTGCACATGATGCTCATCACCGTAACAGATTGCAGCAAGATGGTGTTGTAGGAACAGAAATCATCTCGATGTGGTGAGATATGATCTGTGCAACCAGAATCAAGCATCCAAAGGCCATGGCCATCTTAGTAGCAAGCATCAAATTCAGAAACAGATGAGGAAGACACAGCATTAAATGAGGAAGTGCTAGCTAAGTCAACCCCTATCCCTTTATCTTTATCCTTATTCCACTTCTCCAACCTTGCTTTTACATCCTCCAGCATCCTATGAAGAGCCCAGCAGGTGTCAATGGTATGATTGTGGCATTTGCAATGAGAGCAGAAGGCATTGTTCCAATGACTGGAGGAGGTAGCATTGGCTTGAGTGAAGGTGGCAAGTGCAGAGTGGGGCTTGGTTTGAGCCTCTTCATCCAGGATACAACCACAGATGTTTCCAATGGACAGGTGGGAGATGTCAGACAAGGTGAGTAAGGCAGATGAAGAGGAGCTCCATGAAGGTGGCAGGGTGTGTAGCAAAAGGAAGCACATGTTTTGCTCACTGACTTCGACACCAGATGCTACCAGACAATCTTGAGCTATGATAAGGGCATCAATCTGCAGAGTAAGGGGAGTGTGGATATTGTATTTGCTGGTGAATAAGGCCTGGAAGTCAACAAAGGCAGAAATAACAGTCTGCTTTCCATAAATATCTTTTAAGCCATCCCATGTGTGACACACAGTCATGGAGTCAGAGGCGACCATGGCTGCTGGTTGTTGTCCACAATTCATGGCAATGACTGCTTTTGCAATGTTGTTGTCATGGTCCCATACAGTGATGTCATCTTTGTTAGTGGTGTAGATGGTAGGAGGATACCCATCCCAAGTAGCAGTGATGGCAATGATGCAAGGTTTAGAGATGATGTGCCAAATGCCCATGATGATCAGTGCCAATTTTACAACATTTGCCCATTGCTTGTAGTTGTCTGCTCCTTCCAATATGATGTTGATTTTGGGAACAGATGCTGAGTGACAAAGGGGAATGGAGTAGGCAAGTATGAGGGAAAATGTGAGATAAGAGTGAGAGTGCACAAGGGAGAATATGATTATGAGAGTGAGGAGAGTTGATATGCATATAGCCTGGGCAGGGCCCATAACCTGTGAAACACAGGCCATATGCATAGAGGGAACTGGAATTGTTCTATTTGTATATGGTGACACGGTGGGCTACTTATAGTAATCCTACAGTGCACAGACCAAAGAACTATGATCAGGAATGCATGTGTATGTGTGCAAGGTGGTGTGTGTGTATGTGTACAGTAGCAAGACAAAAAAGGAAGGAGGATATTAGTAAGTCTAAGATTGTCAACAACTCTGGCTCTGCTCTTCCCTTTCCTCCACTCTCTGCTCACCATGTGGGCACTTGTAATAAACACCCTGCTTCTCTCCCTCTCTCTCCTCCTCATCACCCTATCCTGCACTATCAGTGCCTACAACCAAGACCAGTTACAATTGGTTGGTGAACCATAGATAACCATGTGCAACCAGACCCAACCAGACTTTTAAAGATTACTGCCAATATTGATATCCACTAGCACTGCTGGTACATAACTGTGACTAGTACATAGGCTCAAGGAGGACTCTGGAGGAGAAGGGAGGCCATGGCTGTGATCGAAATACTGGACCCCAGTTTTTCTGAAGAACTAAGGTTCAGTATTGCAGTCCCCAACCCTAACCTCCCTTCTCCAGTGACCAGAAAATACTGAGATTGAGTGTTGTACTCCAGCCTCTATACTCCTCTCATTTCCACCAGCACTACTGGTATGTAATTGTGACTAGTAGGTGGGCTCAAGGAGGACTCCTGGGGGGATGGGAGATCTAGCCTTGAGGCATAATACTAGACCTCAGCACTGCATCCCAAACCTTGACCTCTCTTCTCCAGTGACCAGAAAAAATCAGGAGGTTGAGATTGAGTATTATATGTTGACTTTCTTATCTGATTCGATCTGATCTGATCTGATCTCATCTCATCTCATCTCATCTCATCTCATCTCATCTCATCTCATCTCATCTCATCTCATCTCATCTCATCTCATCTCATCTTGTCTGATCTCATCTGATCACTCTTCCCTCCTTCCAGACCCATGGCCCATACTATATTAGTAAGTGTGGTCTGTGCACATCTACAGATTGTATATCAGTAGCTAGATAACATCTAGAGAATCTAAGCAGACATCTTCTCTCCTCTCTTTCTTGAGAGTGTCTGATCAGTCTTTTCTCCATCCCCTTCAATACTCTCCTTTGGTCATCCCAATATGGATGGCCCTCTTCTTATCTTTGTTGTTGTCTTCTCTGCCCTCTTTATGGGCTCGACCATCACCCTCACCATCTATCACTATCCACCACACATCCAGTCTCTCCTCCCTGTCTAGATTGCACCTCTGTCACCTTTGCTGCCATGCCTCTTCCCTGTGCAACATTATACACCTTTTATACTCCTAGTCTCCACCTTGACTAATACCATACAGCTGCCCCTGAGCTCACTTGTCCTTGGAGTCACAAACTTGAAATTATCAGTCTGCTACATTCTGATAAGGACACTGCAGTTGCATTCATCATGACAATGCTTCAGCCCTAGTGACATCAATGTAAGCCTTGGAGACTCTATCCTTGAGCTCCTTGCACTTGATCTGGAAAATGAACTTGTTTCACTTCCTTTGTGGGATGCTCTGGTTTTATCCTCAGTGTACCTCTCATATATATGTTTTCTCTACCAGGGTAATGCCACACTCACACAGAAGAGTCCACTATTGCATGCATATTGGAGCACTATTGTGATGATCATTGTTGCATGTATGACAGTAATATTACGAAAGCGCAGGAGATACATTTGTCATAGGTACAATAAAGATTGAGGCATATTCCGTGTCCCAGGAATGATCCACAAGAACGATATGACAAATGCGACCAGACCACGCTCGACAAGCCGACGGGGATGTCTTTAAGGATTCTGTCACAAAGTCACAGGAAGGATCTTGCTGGAGACCAGAACAAAACGCCTGAGTCATGGTCAACAATTGATTGTTGACGTCCGTAGAGGGAACAATAATCGCGTGCACCCTGAGGATGAAGAACACCACAACAATGCACAGTGAATGTCACCAGGGCCAGTGACAAGGTGAGGGAATGAATTCGTTGGATTTTCTGGATTGGTACCTTCGTACAAACCATCCAAGTCGTATCATGATGACACAAAACATAATTGTCCACGGTTGCCAGGGAGTCCATGGTTTGTGAGAGATTCTGTATAATCTCTGTGTTTTACGTAGAGAGTTGAGTTGGAGATTGTTAGGAAACAATTGATATACATACTACTATGTCGAAAAGCTTACGAGGCAGGTCAATTGTGTGGGATGTAACAATAAGAGTGACAACTGGACACTTGTAGAAATACACTGTAGCATCTGCAGCGGTGATGATAGAATTATGCATTCCGCAGGGTAGTAAGTAATGCTGACGTAGATGAGAGACTATTCCGTGGAGTCGACGTAGCCTACGCTGTGCTTTGTGGCGACTCCCATTAGTTTGCCCCTGTTGCAGGTGAGAAGTTAGGCGTGCCGTACCATCCAATGTCAAAGCAACGAATCCGAGAACAAGAATTGTATACGAACAATCAATCTCAGACAATTGTCATCCTATGTCGACACTACTGTATTTCATGTCATCAGTACTTCAATTATCCATCCGATGACACAATACAAGGTAGAAGACTTGTCGACATGGAACAAACTTGAAATGTACGACTACAAAGCCAACCGCAAAAGCACGTCGACTGGAGCAAGCCCTTGTGACATAAAATATCAAAATGGATCTAGACTTAACTAATGATGCAAGAGTAACAATGGTTGTGATTGTTCTACATGCCGAAGAACTGAATCCCGCAGATGTTGTTGAGCTCAAAAAATACCCTTGGTAAAGCTAGGTCCATGCCTCATAGGGACACTGAGCCCTAGTGCAGCTCATACTGTAAAAGCAATTGTTTGGCAAGGACGCTGTGCCTGCAGAGTCCCAGTGTACAGCCACAAAAGACAATAGCTTACAGATGGAAAAGGCAACATCATAGGGATTGCAGCTTTCCCAGGGATGATTAGGTAATTATGCCCGACAGAGCCTTACTAAGGAACGACCAATGCCAGAACTACACTCGGAGAATGTGACACCGCCCCTAGAGGTGGTGGCTTACACTGTAGATAGAAATGCCTACTCGGCATCGAAAATAAATCTGGCAGCATTCAATAAGTGTTCTACGGATACTCAACCGTCCGCGTTATGCACCAGTCCTTGTATTATTTCCCCACGCGACCTTCTTGCCGCTCGGGGCTTGGGGCTTCGCTTCGCTCTCCAGCCCCGCAACCAGCGCCGGCGCCGCTGCCACCGGTTTCTGTTGGACAGGCAGCGGGCTGCTACGCACGCCGTGCAGCACGCGCTG